>CAIGRF010368534.1:40176-56928 GCA_903798235.1 Fraxinus ornus | reverse complement strand
CCGACGATGACGAGCTGTGGTCCTGTGGAGTGGAGGTAAGGGCGTGAGCGTGTTGCGTGCAGTGAATGAAAGTGAGGGAAGGATTAACTGGGTTACTACCTACTGGAAGTCGTTTAGGTAAAAAAATCAAGAAAATGGGCCCTCAAAATTTCTGGGCCTGAGGCGGCGGCCTCCTAGGCCTCCCCTTAGGTCCGGCCCTACCGGGACACCTCTTCGTCCCATCACAAGTTCTCTGTCTAGGCCTTTTCTTACCCTTCTTGGAACTTTGGCAAGAGGTCTCTTGGTTTTGTGTTTGCAACTCAACAAAGTTCAGAAGGCTCAAAGGTCATCTCTATAGCTGCAAAAATAAAAACGAACAAGTAATTAACTTAACGAATCATCAAGTAATAAAGGAACGGAAAATAAGAAACCTTTCACATTGGCTAGGTCGTCTAGAGAATAGGCCAAAAGTTTGAGGTCTTCCAAACTCTACCTATTCGTCTCTAAAAAAACATGCATGCCCCTCATTAAAACAAACAGTGTCCGGGACAGTCCACTAAGGACTGAAATGATGATAGGGGTCTTGAGGAGGAGTACAGAATATTTTGGTTTCCACCCCTTGAGGGAGCTCGGCATATTTAGGACCTTAAATTGACTCCGAGTCGATATATAAACAAAATGGTTGAAGCTCGGAAGGATCTTCAGCTCAAAGACCATCCTGAGAAGGTCTAAACTCGGAGACTATAGACAGGTATTTACAAGCTATGAAAACATAAATAAGGATCCTCTACACATTTGGAATTAGCTGCCCAAGGCACATACATTGCTCGACCAAAAATTCAATAAAGAAAGGGTGGAGGGACAATCTATGCTAACCTTTAAATGCATTCCTAAAAATATTGTCCTCCTCCAGGCACTATTCACTCTATCCTCACACTGGAACCCAAACGTAGCACCCAGGCATTATCCCAATCCTAAGGAGATATTATCACTGGACATTCATCGTCGAGCGTTGAACCCGATCCTGAGGAGCTACTATCACTAGACATCATTTTTTGTAAAAATAAAAACTTAGAAACAGGATAAGATCTCTTACATTAAGTCTAAACCTGAGGTAGTCCGAGGAGTGTTTTGAGTGTCTAGTAGATGAGGTGGGGTATGGAGTATTTATAGGATTCTGGAGAAGCCCAAATGTCTCCCGGTCCTGACCTTCAATCTTGTGTCACGTAGCAACCATCTAGCCAGGGCAATCATTAGCTCTAGAATTAGGGCCACATGTTATTTACTCAGCAAGGGACACTACTTACTCATCATTCCACAGTCCCATCCAATAGCTCGTACATCAGGATTGATCAGTCTAATTTCGAGGTTGATCATTCCAATTCCAAGGCTGATCAATCCAAATTTATGGTTCAAGGCTGATCATTCCAAATTCAATGCCTAATACTTAAATGCTGATCATGTTTATTTCGAAGCTGATCATGCCTATTACTTAAAGACCGATCATGCCTATTTCAAGGCTAATTAGTCCAAATTAAAAGCTGATCATACCTATTTCAAGATTGATCATGCTTGATCATACCTATTACTTAAAGGTTGGTCAATAGATGACATCAGAGGCATCAACCCTTCAATATGCATGCAGATCAATGCATGTTAAATCTAAGCATGAAGGATGTGGTTCAAGCTGAAATCCTAACATTTCTTCATGCATTGATTATCTACATATTTCTGACTGTAAGTGGGTAGTCCCTAAGCAAGAAGGGATACTAACAGTAAAAAATAAAAACAACAAGTTTATACCAACCAGACTAGTCACATGATGCGTGAGTTTGCATGGACTATCAAAAATCAAATAATAATACTCGAAACGATCACTTTACATTGCCTTTTATTGATTAGATTCTAGAAAGGTTGGCTAGACATTTACACTACTGCTTCTTGGATTGGTATTCATGTTGTAATAAAATTGCAGTAGCTCCAGAAGATCAATAAAAGACCACTATGTAATGCTCAATCCACATTTCAACGATGTTTGATCGCAATCTTCTCAAATATGGCGGAAAAATTCATTAAAGTATTCATGGATGACTTCTTAGTGTTTGGATCTTCATTTGGCAACAGGTTGTCAAATTTGGGCATGGTCGAACAGTATTGCGAAGAAACAAATTTGGTACTCAATTGGGAGAAATGTCACTTTATGTTACAAGAAAGAATTGTACTTGCTCATAGAATTTCAACTAATAAGATTGATGTAGACACCGTAAAAGTTCAGGCAGGTGATAGAAAAACTACCCTTGGCAACATTAGTTAATGGAGTATGTATTTTTGTTGGACATGCATGATTCTATTGAATATTCATAAAGGACGATCACAAAGCCTCTATGCAACGTGCTTGGAAAGGGGGTTTCATTTAATTTTTTTGAGCAATGTTTGACATATTTTACTCTCAAGAAGAAACTAATTTCATCACCCGTTATAGCTGTACTGGACACTATCATTTGACCTGATGTGTGATGATGATTATGCGCAGATAATAGCATTGGCTCAATGGCGGACAAGACACTTCATGTTATCTACTATGCAAGTCGGACCTTGAGAGACAGTTAAACTATGCCACTGATGAGTGTGTTTCACTAATCATATTAATGCTACTTAATCTTGATATTTCGTTTAATTCTTAGAGTTTTAGAGCGTTTTGATTTTTGTTTTCATGTTGTTTTATAAGTTAGGTGAATTGGTGTGAATGGTGTAAAACTTGGAAACAATAGTGATGTTGACATGATTTAAGGAGAAGTTGATGTTGATTTGATGAAACTTGATGACTAGAGGTTAAATTGAAATAAAAAAATGATTAACGAAGAAAAATGGTTAAATCTAAAGTTTGAGGACTCAATTGCAACTTTTCAATGGTTCATTCGGAACATAAATCATTAATTGAAGATTGCTAGGAGTGAATTGGATGCAATTAGAAGTCAAAAATAAGTGAAATTAGATCGAAATATTTTTACAAATCAATTTTCAACTGCACAATTATGTTCTAGATTATTATGTAGAGATTGATAACAATTTTACATAGTAAATGTCCAAATTGCAAAATGACATCTTGAGTAAAGTTGTAGCTCTTCAAGTTATCTTTCCAACACACTTTGAATTGCCTCAATTAGATATTAGGAGAAAACGTAATGGAAAAAAATTGAAAGATATGAACCACTGATTTTCTACCCAAAAGTGGGCGTCGAAGCGCCACTAATTTCTGAATTTTCAGCAACACAATGCTGGGACACTGCTAGACGGGTTGAGAATTTTAAAATTTTAGGATTTTTTAAAAACCTAATCCAACCCCAACTCCTCTTGGGACTTCAAGATGATATAACTACCAAATAAGATGATACTTTTGTGAAGGAATTTTTCAACCGGATAATTCATCAAGGCAAGAGGCAAATGTTCAATCAAGAGAAAAGATGCAACAATGAAAAGAGGAATTCGAGCTCCAAACCAGTTTTTAATTTCTTTCTCCTCCATGCTTTTCATTTTTGAATTGATTGTATCTTTTATCTATCATGAATTAAACATCTAATCTAGGGTTTGATATAACCAAAATTTGAGAAAATGGTTTGATTTTATTATAATTATTTTTTTCAGATTTTCGAATCATTTTTTGGGGGTTATTTATTCTTAATAAACTAAATTAATTGAATGATTAGTTGCTTCTCAATTTCAGCACTAGAAGGAAAATTTAGGCACGATCATAAAAGATTTGCAGTGCTGTATTTTTCCCGAGAAGTGGCTCCGCGCATAATGTTGTGGCGCCGCCTACTGTCATCCAGGCCCTACAATATATGTGTGGATTTTTTTTTATGTATTTGATGCTTTGAATTACTTGATCAATAGTTCAATGATTTTATGAATCTTTTACGAATCAAGAGGTGAGTTTTAGATTTAAACCACAAATTAAAATATGATATTTAGTATAATGTGTAAATATATGTGTGCTAGTTATTACGATCGTTATATAAATTTTTGGAACAAATAGTGCATTTAACTACAATTGGTTTACATATGGGATTGAATTAGTTAAATAGGATAAGTGAGAACTTGAAAAGTGTAAATTAAATATATTAGAAGAATTCGATTGAACTATACATTAAATTTGTGAATCTTGAATTAAGAATTAAATATAATCAATAAATGAAATTATTATACCATAATATACATTCCATATGTGAAACATCAATTCAATCTTTGCGTGCAATTTTGATATTTTCAATTAGTTAGAAGTAATTAGATCAACAATCACCAAATCACAATTCTTTGTTTTTTTTTGTCAAACAGAAGTTAGAATATTAAATTAAGTATTAAATTGTAGTCCTCGTGGGAACGATCATCCGGATTCAAAGATCCACTATATTACTTGTTACGATATCGTACACTTGCGATAGAAAAATTGCAACACCTTCTGTTTGGTAAAGCTGTCATCTTCTAGTAGACTTAGAACATCGACCATATTTGGAGGTGAAATTGTTAAATCTTGATATGCAAGCTACATGAGAAAAGAAATTATTACAGCTGAATAAATTGGATAAATTCTGATAGTTGCATATGTGAATGCAAATTATACCAAAAGGTTTCATGATCAGCAAACACAAAGGCGAGAGTTTACACCCGGACTAAAGGTACTGTTATTTAAATCTATAGAGAATTGCACCCGAGATTCCACATGTAGTTAAAGTCACGCATGAGACAAATGGCACTTTGAAGGTTGATGGACACATGATATCTTAAATACATTTTAATTGTTGGTTAAGAGTGCACATGTCACCCGTGGATACAAGTTTTATTTTTTTTAATACCCTATTCAGGTACACATTACTAAAAATATCCTTATACCCCTTGTTACAAATTTTTATAATATTTGGTTTGTAAATTCCATGCTTTGCATTTGAGCTGTAGGTACGTAAGAGTGATTCTGCATCTCATTATGGTGGAGCCATGAAAACCCAAACTAATTTCAAAGCATACGAAATTTACACTTTTCTCCTCATTTAAATGAGTTTAAAATGTATTGTCACAGTTTATTTGCCATCTCTGTTCAGCAGTTGATAAATGCTTTCAAGATGAGATAACATATAATCAATCTAGCGTAATAATAACAGAGGATGAGTTTGGGATAACTTTTCTTAATCAATGATAATGAATTAGATTATTGGCACTTTGAATAGTTGATTGCTAAGGACATTTACACTTGTCATCCTCAAAGCAAATTTTTTAGGACTCAAAGAAAATCTTCCCTTATCTTCATGCGTACTTTACATCATTAAATGTGTTATCCAAATGTGTTATTGTGTTATCTAAATTGCCCGTGAACATGATATTTGATTATTGCATTTTATGTCATTAATTCTTCTCTTGACATAATCATGCACATCAATGAATCCCTAAGCATACATGAAATTTCAAGAAAAGTTTCAAATGTAAATGAGTCAATGATTTTTTTTTAAAAAAAAAAATTTGTGTCTTGAATGCTTTTATTACGAGATGTATGTCTATACTATAAAAGGTGAGTGAAAAATGTGGCGTGGGGACTGACGCACCCGACCAATGTTCAATGTTTAATGCTAATGTTAATGTTAACCGCTTTACGGTACTACTGATATAATCGACCGAGTTCTAAAATGTTCAATGTTCAATGCTAATGTTAATGTTAACCACTTTACGGTACTACTGATATAATCAACCGAGTTCCAAATAATAATTGCCTACTACATTCTGATTGGCTAGGCGATACACTGAGTGAGTTCACGATATAAATGTTAAGTTTTTTAAAAAAATGAAAGTAAAGGGAATACATAATGCAAAACACATTTTATTTTAAAGTAATTTATATGCATATCATAAGTATACATTATATGCATGAGGTTTGCTTACGAGCATTAGCTCATCCTACGTTTATCCTCCCCATTTCAGATCATGAAGGAAAGATGATTTAAGATGACGACATGTGGTGACACGGATTCCGTACTATCATATTTAAATGTTGAATTTATTTTTGTAATTAAAGTTAACATCTGATTTAATTGTTCTTTATTTTATTAAAAACAAATTATTTTAAAATAGTAAGTCATTGATATTTATTATGTCATATTCCGTATTTGTGATTTTAAGATAATGTTAAGTGATAATATCTCCAAATCCAAATCTAGGTATCTAGATTTTGGGATGTTACAGTTTGATTCTAGAATGAAGCTTTTCCCTCGAAAATTGTGCTTGAGATGCTCTGGACCTTTTACAGTTGTCGAAGTCTTTCCATGTGAAGCAATTAAGGTGATGCATGAATTGGCACTTTTAAGGTTAATGGACAACGCTTGAAACCATATTGGGATAGTAAATTTGCACGAGAAAAAGCCATCATATACCTTGTCAATCCGTAATAATCATGCTGCAAAGTCTTGCTGATGACTTTAAATTAAGCTTTTATTGGGAGACATCACAATTACTTACCATTTTATTTATATTACGCTTCATGTAGTTCCATTGCATGTAGTTTAATAGATTGTATTAGCTTTAGCAAATGTTTTGTTTATATAAAGGGTCTTTATGTCTATATTATTTCTAGAAAAAGAAAAAACATTTATTTGAGTCAAATATAGTAAAAAAAGTCATGTGGTACGATAAAATAGTTGTACTACAAAAAGAACCGACTTTGAGACAAAAAAAAATTGTCGCAAAAATTGAGATTTTGTTGTAAAAGTAATTTAGTAACAACAAGATGCTTGTTACGGACATTGTCGCGCTATATTAGTAACTGAATGTAATCTGCGACAACTTTTGCTCATTCATCGCATTAATAAACTAGCAACACTATTTGTTGATGTAGAATGTACAACATTACAACAAAATATTTGTCACCATAATGTCATCGCAACGCACATTCATCGCGAAAAATTAAAATGACGACAAGTCTATTTGTCGCAACAATTTTTACGGCAGTCTTTATTATTTGTCGCGCTTCTCACATTTTTACAACAACTTTTTATGTCGCCCTATATTTTTTGGTACTTATTTTTTTCACCAGAATCTTTGCGACAAACTTTAAAAATGTGTCTCATTAAATCACTTATTGCAACAATTTTTATTATGTCACAAAATCTTGTCGCAAAATCACAATTTTGTTGTAGTGTAAAATGGTCATAGCTGAAATTTCTGATGTCTAAAAAAGATACTAATCTAAGATTGATTCGATATTCATTGGTTTATCTAGAATTATGATCGATGCTAGCACAATCAATATCTCAAAAAGAGATGAAATGCACTTAAATTTCATTCTCGAGGTCAATCTTTTTGATGTATGGGGTACAGACTTTATGGTACCATTCCGATCGTCTTTCACAAATCAATGTGTTGGTGGCAGCTGATTATATACCAAAATGGGTAGAAACAGTTACAGTACCAACTAATGATGCTTGGATAGTGATCAACATCCTAAAGAATATATTCACACGTTATGGTACCCCTCAATCCTGTATAAGTGATGGAGGTAAACACTGTTGCAATTGCCTACTGGACTCTATTTTACTACGTAGCGTCAAACATCGTGTTCCGACACTTTATCATCCCTAAACAAGTGGCCAAGTTGAGGTATCAAATAGAGAATTTAAGAAGATCCTTGAGATGACAGTGAATTCTTCACAGACTGGTTGGTCTAAAAGATTAGATGATGCATTATGGGCATATCGAACTACTTTAGAAACACTAAGAGGTATATCACCTACCACCTTTTGTTTGGTAAAGTGTGTCATCTCCATTAGAAATAGAACATCGAGCATATTGGGAAGTGAAAAAATTAAATCTTTACAAGCAGTAGGATAAATGAAGTTATTGCAACTAGATGAATTAGAAGAATTCCAAACAGATATGAGAATGCAAATTATAGAAAGAAAGAACAAAGAGATTCCATGAACAACAAACTCAAAGACGAGAGTCAGTACCAACACAAAAGGTGTTAATATGTTTATCCTAGAAAGATGTTTTTCCCTAGGAAATTGCGCTCGAGATGGCAGACCTTTCACAATTGTGCAAGTCTTTCCACATGGAGTAGTTGAGACGATGCATGAGAAAAGGACACTTTCAAGGTTAATGGACAATGCTTGAAACCATATTAGGAAAGCGAATTTACAAAAGAAAAATCCATCAATCTAGTGGCGGACCCAAGATTTCGAGTCAACACGGGCGACCGTGGATCATCGACCGTTGTCGGCAATAAAATATTAAGAGCCCCGTTTGATATCCTTTTTCTTTTTTTTTTTTTTTTTTTGCAAACAATGCATTTTAGAATAGTGATTTGATGGAGAATGTGTTGTTAAAAATAAGGAAAAGTTTTGAATTTGCATGTAATATTATTTTATTAAAAAATGTGCGGTTAAAAGAAGAGAGAAAAATGCATTTTGAAAAAAAAAAGTGGAATCAAACGAGGTCTATGATTTAAATATAACAATTATTTTGTTCAAACTAAACATATATAATTTTGTTGTAAAAATTAACAATATTCACCAAATGATATTGTGCCAAGTTTTGTATAATTGCATTAAAACCGCTAATTTGTAACCTATATTATTATTATAAACTTGATATCAAATTTCACGAGTGTCACAATGGTCAAGTGTTTGATATTTTATAGAGGGCTTGTGGGTCCGAATCCCATCCCTTGTTCCATTTAATTTTGACAAAAATTGTAGAATTAAACATATTTCAAATAAAATTGTTGGCAAAAGGATTCGAAACTTGGACCTCTCACGTGAATATACAAGCTCTAGCCAGCTGAGCTACAAGAAATGAACGAAAATAATAGAACATACCTGGTATATAATCTGAAATGTTTATTCATTGTCCAAAAAAAACTGCTCCGACGGACCTAACACGAACGACCGCCAGGTGCTGGGTCCGCCACTGCATCAATCCCCTTGTTAATCGGTTGTAATCATGTTGCAATGTCCATTTAAAGATTTTAAATTATGATCTTATTGGGAGGCAAGCCAATCACTTGCCCTTTTGTTTATTATAGTTTATGTATTTGCATTGCATGTAGTTTAATAGCCTCTGTTTAAGGCATGTTTTGTTCACGATGACCATCTAAGTTAGGCCTAGAAAAAGAAATGACATTTATTTTAGTAAAAAAAAAAAAGTAAAAGAGACGTGGTACGGTAAAATAGTTAAAAGGTATCACTCAGCACTGAAATATATGATGTCTAAAAGAAATTTAAGCAAAGATTGATTCAATGGATCCTACTTCTTCAAGAGTTTGATTTGGAGATTTGGGACAAAAAGGGTTGTGGAAATTTAGTGAGGGCTTTCAAAGCAGTAGCTAAAATTTTTGCAATCAGATTTCTATTAGCCTTCTCTCTCTAATGATTTTTGCAATCAAGTTTCTATTAGTCTTCTCTCTTTAATAATGCCCATCGATTTGTGCATAATTGTGATGGATCCTAGCTCATAGTTAATATCTCAAGAATGAATAAAATGCCTTTGAATCCCATTTCACATGTCGATCTTTTTGATGTGTCAGTTATTGACTTTATGGACCATTCCTAATGTCTTTCACAAATCAATGTATTGGTGGCCGTTGATTATTTATCAAAAAAGGTAGAAGTAGTGGCAGTACCAACTAATGATCCTTTGGTTGCGTAATTGGTTCCAGGATTCAACTTGAGTTTCTCTAAAGATAAGGTCATGCGTTTGAATCCTGGTGATGCAGCAGAAATTCGTAAAAGGTAAGATGAGCTTAGACTCTCGTACAACAGACAATATGTAAGTTGACAAATTAGGCACTGAGATTGGTCGTTATAATTGGACCCTGTTTTAGCCAAGTATGGGGTCAAACATCGTGTTTCTACACCTTATCACCCCTAAAAATTGGCAAACTTCAAACATCAATTTGGTAATTGCAGAGGATCCTTGAGATGACATTGAATGCTTCATGGACTGATTGGTCTAAAAAATTAGATGATGCATTATGGGCATATCAAACTGATTTAGAAACACCAACATGTATTTCATTGCCTTCTACTTGGTAAAGCGTGTCATCTTCTAGTGGAGTTAGAACACAATCATATTGGGTAGTGAAATAGTTAAATCTTGATATGCAAGCTGCTGGAGAAAAGATATTATTGTAGCTGAATATATTGGATAAATTTCGAATAAATGCGTATAAGATTGTAAATTATAGAAAGAAAGAACAAAGAGGTTGCACTATCAGCAAATTCAAATGTGAAAGTTTATACCAAGACTGAAGGTATTATTATTTAATTTTAGAATGAAGCTTTTTTCCTAGGAAATTGTACTCGAGGTGATCTCAGCCTTGCATAATTGTGCAAATCATTCCACATGGAATATTTGAGGTGATGCATGAGATAAAAGGATCAAAGTTACTAGACAACCCTTAAAACCATACTGGGATGATGAATTTGAAAAAGAAGCAGCTACCTTCTGCCTTATCAATCCGTAGTAATCATGATGCAAATTCTAGTTGAAGACTTTAAATTAAGCGTTTATTGATAGGCAAACGAATCACTTACCTTTTTATTTATTATGCTTTATGTATTTTCATTGCATGTGTATGATAGGTGAAAATGGTAGAACTTAGATGCTAAACCCAAAGATCATAGCATTATACTTTCTTAGACCAAATTTAGCTTAAGTCAATTTTTGAGAATGAAGAGCATTGCACTAATCATTGCATAAAAGGAAAAATGTTGTCATGTTGTGAAACTAACCTAAAATATCTTAATGAGGACAATTATTGAAAATCCCATAAAGAAAACTCAAAATGGATCAAGCTTGAGCACGAAACAGAATATGCACAGCAAAAATGAAAAAGCGGGAGCACGAAATAGAAGACGCGCAACTTGCCTTGATTAAGCCAGAAACTTATTTGAGAGAATTAGACTTTTAGCAAGGGACTATTAGCCTAGTTGAGTCTTGGAGGTTGAAGTAATAAAAAATTTGGAGAATCATTGTTTATTGAAGTATTGACTTGTAATTAATAAAATCCATCGATTAGTGTGAAAATTCAACCTTCGATCATATCTTGAAAAATGAGTTTAAAGAATAAGTTTGGGATGTTGTATCTTGCGAGTGAAGAAATGACAAATTTGACCATTAAGAGTCGAGAATTGAGGGAATCTGTGAATTCATGATGTTTTGCTTAATTCTTCACACACACGCACACATAAGTTTTGAATTGAAGAGGTTGATATTGGTTTTAATATTAAGACCATGAATGTTTTGAATTTAATACAATGATGAAAAAATTGTCGCAAATCAACACTACTTCCTAGATCGGTCCTACTTCGCTTCTTTGAGACCGTTTGCACCACTGTGAAAGGAGACATCCTCATTTTCACAGAAAATGGAGAGATGAATTGATGTATTTATTGAATAAGAAATAGCTAGAGTCTAAAGTGGATATCTTTTGATTCAAAAGGGGTTGCAACCTATGAACGTGTAGCCTAGTCTAAAATAGTTAGAGCTCCGTCTGTGGCATTCTTGAGAACAATCTTCCAATTCTAGGACAAAATGGTAGATTATCTAACCAGAACTTTGTTGCATGTTTGTTTGTTTAGGTAGGTTATAGCTCTGTTTGAGGATAAACAAATATTTAAGTTTGGGTTGTTTGATAAGTGCATTCTCATACACTTATTCAGGCCTTAAAATATAGACATTTCATTTCTTTTGATTAATTATGGCCAAGTTTATTGTATATTTTGTTTATTAGGTAGAACTCGATGATTGAACTTGAAATTAGAAGAAAAACACAAAAGATAACAAAAAAGAAGGTCGAAATCCAAAGTTTAGGGCCTTAAATGTAACTTTTTAATAGTCGATTTGGGCCACAAAAATGAAGATTGAAGATTATATAGGTTCAACTGGATGCTTACAAGTTGAAGGAAGAAAATTGCAAGAAGAAAAGACCCATATCGGCCAATGAACCAAAACGGGGACCAAAACTTACATATGAAGATCGTAGGTAACATGCGCCCTACATAAGGCAACACAAGCTCGACCACCAGTTTTGAGGAACCCGACAGCCAACTAGCAATTAGGCATACATGAGTCACTAGTACGTGTCCTTATTTGCTTCGAACTCTTCTTAGAAACCACTTAAAAGCCTCATACATAAAAAGCTATCTATCATACACCAAAATTCCATAATTTATCACAATCATGTGAGGCAGAACTTATTGTTCTTGTAAAAAGATTAAGATATATTACAAGACCATCATTAGTTGAAGATTAACTCAAGATTTTTTGAATAGCAAGAAGAAGATTTAAAGGGATTCTATCAGGAAATTCAAGAAGCTCAAGATTTGTCATCTTCTCCTTCATCAATTTGAATTCGGATTATGTTCTTCCAATTAAACACATTGTTACTCATATAAATAATTGTAAGTAAAAATGTCCATGTGGCGGGTAGACAGGCCGACACCTCATGAGCTAGTATGGGCGACCATGTTGTGTACATTGGGACGAACCCTTTCCCAAGAAACAAAGCGAACCGATCCCCTTTTTGTAACAGAGGAAAACCGTATGACCCCGACCCCGACCCCAACAAGGCGAGTGGTCCGGACCCCAGCAGCATCATGTGGTGAAATAATTGACAAGACAACACATTGCCAACGCCGCCTCAACACACCTACGCTGTCAAATCTTAGGACTAGAAGTTTAAAAGATATAGGGATCCTAGCATTTAAAGCCATTGATTTACTGATTGATGTTAATAAGAGCCAAAGGACCCAACAGGACCACGTGCCCCATTATCCAATGGACCTCGTTCACCTTACTCTAAGTATAAAAGGCCACACTAGACACCATGGAAGGTTAATGAAAGTTTACACACTCAAAGTGAACCTTGATTCTCTCTGCTTTACTCCTTATGCCGAACCCATTTTATCAACCAAATAATTACGTTACAACTTGTTAAATACTTTGAATCATCCTCTTCATTGATTCATCAATATAATTAGCGATTTGATTTGAGTATATTGTAATTTGGCCTACAAGGCGTGAATTTCTATTTATCTGTTGGCCACGTCATTGGTCCATTTTTTGGGTCAACAGATTTGCGCCGTCTATGGAAATCTTTAATACCATAACCACGAGCATCCTAGTGGTAAAAGCTACATGTAAAGAGTCTTAAAGAAAGGTTTTGGTTCTTGAAGAAAGAACCGTTGCGAAGGAGCAGTTTGAAATACTATGAGTTCAAGTCACCAAGGAACATATGATGGAGATGGGTAGCAGGCGGCCTTTGAAGAAGAGGTCCTCCGTACGAAAGTAAATATGTGTCGTCCCCACCATCGCCACAGAAGAGGCGGTATTAGTGCATGCCTAACGAGAGAAGTTGGAGAAATGATCGCTAACATAAGAAATATGGCCCAGCAAAACGCTGCCATGCAACAACTTCTTATGCAAATGCACCAACAGGCGAGGTCCCAAGTGCCTCAGCATAAAGCTTTTTCCCAAGAAGAGGAAAATGATGTAGTGGGATACCCTCAAATGTATAGGAGGAATGATGACCCAGTGGGAAGAGAGGTGGAGGTAGATACCACCACTAACTATGTTACTAGCCATCCCGACGATGATATGCCAATGGAGGAAAACTTTCCTCTTGAATACACTCTGGAACACGAACCTCAAAGGTCCACCAGCGTCTTCGATAAAATTGGGCCCTCTAGGCCTAGAAATGGGTCCCAACAGCCTATGAGAGCAAAATCAGGAGTACGAGTCTCAAGGGGTGCCACCACCACCTAGAAATAGTCGGGAGAGAAGAGATGTAGTAAATGCAAGAAATCAAGTTGGAACATCACAACCTCGGTATCAGGCAGAGGAAAATGACTCTAAGGGTCCTTGTAGATCGTTCGAACTGGATGATGATGATGTGAGTTTGCCATTTTCTCAAAAGTTGAGAAGTGCCCCAGTTCCTAGCCATTTTGTGCTACCAAAAATATCCAAATATGAAGGGAAAGGCGATCCTGCAAATACTTCACCAACTACAAAACCCAAATGTCGTTGTGAGGGGCCTCACCAGCATTAAAATGTCGAGCTTTCCACCTCAAATTAACAATAGCCGTAAAATTTTGGTACAGCCGCATTCCCACTGGCAGCATCAGAAGTTGATCGGACTTTAAAAAGGCCTTTCTAAACCAATAATTATCACTCAAGGCTACAGGATATGAGGGAGCAAGAAGAGGCTAAACGTCATGCCCTCTTTAGCGTATAAAGAGGCTGGATCTGATACTCACAGGCAGCCGAACTTACCCAGAGAAAGAAGTAGAGGCAGATGAAGGAGCAGAGAGCCTAGAGATAGGCAACACTGCACATATCAACGAACAAGCAGCCATAGCACTGGAAATTATATGTCAACGCCATATCATAAAGAACCTGCTGGTCCCCGTACCGAAGGTAGAAATACCTACTGTGTGCTAAGAAATGCTCCCCCACTTAGGCAAGAGCCTCGACACAACGAGACAAGGCGGAACTGTCGAAATGAATCTCCTCAAAAGGAGCACGAAGAGGACATGAATAGGATAAGAGGGCAAAGCCCCATAAGAGAGCCTCCAACCAACACTGATGACGCTCCCATCAGAGATATTGATACCGTAATTGGTGGTCCACATATAGGAGGAAGCTCCAAGAATGCCTTGCGGAACTATACGAGAGAAAAGTAAGACCCACCCATGGCGAGCTACTTAATCAACAATACCAGCCGAGGTGTCGGGAACACCCCATTAATCACCTTTTTCCCAGCAGAAGTAATGGAAGTTCATTACCCACATTGTGACGCACTGGTGGTAAGAGCCATCGTGACCAAAAATGGCCTGAAGGGTATGCTGGTAGATAATGGAAGTTCTGTTAACATCATATTCAGCACCACTTTCGACAAAATGATGATGGCCCATGAGCTTGCTCCCATGATTGCCCCTCTGTACGATTTTACTGGTGATAGCATCGTCCATAGGGAAAGGATCACGTTGGCGATGGAAATGGGAAAGTCCCCATTCAAGTCTAACCATTTCATGGAATTCTTGATCGTAGACCACCGATCCGCCTATCATAAAGTTCTAGGGTGACCCGCCTTGAAAAGGTTAGTGGCCATAACATCCATCGATCATCTTTGTATGAAATTTCCTACTAAGGAAGGAGGTGCCATGGTACGGGCGACCAGATGTGTTACAACCCATTTCTTTTTAGTCAAAGTCAATGGTTGAATTGTCAAAGTCAATTATGGAGTTAAATTGGAATTAGTTATTCTCTTGGGGTTTATTTTTACAATGGATAAATATTGAGGGTTTGATCTAGAATTCATTTAAGTGTTGGGACTATCTTTAAAGTTGAGAAAGAAAAGGATTTTAGTGGATAAAATTGGAAGTTGTGGACTTACTTAATTAGCATTGGAGAGTTAAGGGACTTCCTTTGCAAAAACATCACTTTCTAGGGATTTCCCAAGCCCATTTTCTCAATCCACAAACACACTCATGTAGAGAAAGAAATCGAGACCGAAGAGAAGGAAAAACAGAGGGAAAAGAGAAGAAGAAAAGTGAAAAAAAAATTTATGAAAAATAACATTATTAAAATTCCTAAAAAAATAAAAGTCATTCAAGCCTTTGATGATTATTTACATGATTTTTTTAATAAAAAAATATGAACACGGATAAAAATATTCCATGTCCACATTATTAATTTTTACTTCATATATTTCGAACTCAATTTATTATTTATTTTTATTTTACTTTTATAACGAGAAAAAAAATTGTAAAATTCATAAGCTCTAAAATTTATATATTATATTACTTGATAATATATCAACATAAAACTGGCCACGACGAGGTTTGGTTTGAACTTAGAAACAATAAAAAGAGCTCATGACAACAAGGACAAATCGTCATCCAAGAGGAAGCAAAAGAATCCACCAATGGACATGATGTACAAAGGGTATGAATTCTTCTTGCATTTCTGTGCGTTTATTTATGCCATTTATTGTCAATTTTTTGACAGTTTTATCACTTTGTTCTTCAGATTTGGGGTTTCCATAATTTAGGGTTTCACATTACCTTGACATAATTCGTATTAGATATTGCACTTTTACTTGCTTAAAGTAAAATTAATTATTTTTATTATTTGAAAAATCAAGTTATATTTTAACTTTGAGGAATAAAAAATATTCAATAGTTTGACAAATAAAACTTCTTTTTTTTGAACTAAGGGTGTGTTTGATTGCGAATATGAAATTTGTATTAAAAGAAAATAAATTTTAGGAAATTCAATTGCCCAGAATTTATTTTTGTGAAAATTATTAATTAAATGTATTTGATTGATTTAATTTCTAATATAGAAAATATCATATTTGTCTATTTTTATTGGTTAATAGATGAGAGAGAGGGAACGGATGAGAGAAAGATAAAAAGAATGAATTATCTGAAAAATAAAAATCACCTCGTAGAAGGAAAATATTTTCTTTAGGAATGAGTGATTTTTATTTTTATTTTACATGAAATTCATTATTTCTTTCTCTCTCATTTGTTCATCAATAAAAAATAGACAAGTATATTAGTTTTAGACTAAAATTTGAATCAATCAAATATATTTAATTAATAATTTTATATCGTACGCCCCTCCCCGTTTATTTTTATTTTTTTTCAAAAAATTTCAATTAACTTTTTTTTTTAAAAATTTGTAGTTAATTAATCTTTTTTATTCTTCGGGGCGGGTTTGGGTCGGGGC
>CAIGRF010368534.1:17110-38231 GCA_903798235.1 Fraxinus ornus | reverse complement strand
CACGTATCAGGTCCATTAGGGTGACTTGGGATGGGTCGTGTCAAGATGGGTTTGAGGGAGTGTTACCTTAGCTCCTTAAGAAAATTCGAATCCCAAAGTGTAAACATAGTCCTGATAAATACAGAAATGGTTGACGCGCTTGAAGAAGGTCCTACCCCTGAATAAGTGGAGGACGTCAACATGGTGGATGTCCCTGAAAAAGAGATCATCGAGGTAGATTTGGATCCTAGAGTTACGGAATTGAACTCACAGACGACCCCAGTAGAAGAGCTAGAGCCTTTCCTCATAAGCTTTAACAATCCCACTAGGTCGCTGCAAATAGGGAAAGTGCTCGAACTAGCAACAAAATCCAAGCTTAAAAGCTTTTTGCTCGACAACTTGGATGTCTTACCTGGAAACACGAAGATATGGTGGGCATTGACCCCAGAATCAGTTGCCATCAGCTCAACATAGACCCAAAATTCTCTCTCCATAGGCAAAAGAGAAGAGTCCTGGACCTGGAGAGGTATGCGGCATTGAAGGAAGATGTGCATAAACTTATATCCAATAAGTTCATCAGAGAGGCAGCATACCCAAAATGGATATCAAATCCCATTTTAGTAAAGAAGGCTAACGGCAAGTGGAGGGTCTGCATAGATTTTTCCAACCTTAACTAAGCTTGCCCAAATGATAGTTTTCCGCTCCCAATGATCGAGCAACTGGTCGACTCCACTACGGTCCACAAACTATTGAGTTTTAGGTTATAACCAGATCCCCATGCATCCATCAAATGAGCACACATCTTTTATCACTGATCGAGGACTCTATTTCTACAAGATCATGCCCTTTGGCCTAAAAAATCTGGTGTAACTTACCAACGGTTAGTTAACAAGATGTTTTCCGACATTATAGGTAAGACAATGGAGGTATATGTTGATGACATGCTCGTGAAAAATCTCAAGTCGATGAACCATATTGAACATCTGCGAACTACTTTCGAGATTCTAAGGAAGTATCGCATGAAGTTGAACCCGTTGAAATACGCCTTTGGCATCGCTTCCGGAAACATCTTGGGATATATGGTCAAACAGCGAGGCATCGAGGCGAACCCAGAGAAAATTAAGGCTTTGCTAAACATGAAATCCCCTAGCAAACCAAAGGAAGCGCAGTGCTTGACAGGATGCCTCACAGCGCTGAACCAGCTCATTTCTAAGGCTACGCACCAATGCCTTCCTTTCTTCAAAGTTTTAAAGGAAGAGAAAAGGTTCCAATGTAACGAAGAATGTGATGAGGCATTTCAAGGGCTAAAAAGGAACTTGGGGCAAGCCCCCCTTCTTTCAAAGCCTAAGGAGGGAGAAACATTGCTGCTATATTTGCCTGTTAGCACCGATGCCGTAAGCTCGGTATTGGTACGGAAGGAGGGCAACATACAACTGCCTATCTACTATGTGAGTAAGGCCCTCCTATTGGCGAAGACATACATGGACGTAGAAAAGCTTGTCTTATCCCTTATAATTGCTTCAAGGAAGCTGAGTCCTTACTTTTAGGCCCACATCATACGAGTTCTGATGAGCTTCCCACTCAAACAAGTGCTCCAAAAGCCATACGCATTGGAGAGGCTATTAAAATGGCTGTGGAGTTAAGTGAATTCGACATTTTATACCAGCTCAGAACTTCAATAAAGGGACAAGCAGTGGCATATTTTGTTGTTGAATTTATAGAGGCTACGGATATCAATGTTGCTATGGAACCGATAGACCCACCAACTTGGAAGCTATTTGTAGATGGGTCCGTAGGGAAAACTGGATCAGGGGCTAAAGTGCTGTTAGAAAGCCCCGAAGGTCACAAACTTAACTATGCGGTGAGATTCGGTTTCAAAACCTCTAACAATGCTGTTGAGTATGAGGCGCTTCTAGCAAGCCTCGGACTAGCCAAAGAAATGCAGGTCAGAAGTTAGCAGTACGATGCGACTCTCAACTTGTCGTAAACCAAATCACTGACAACTTCGCAAAATTGATCCCTTGTTTTGATAAGTTCGAGCTGACCCAGATCCCAAGGGTGGAAAATTTGCATGCGGATGCCTTGTCAAAATTAGTAAGTAGCAAAGATTCGATACTGCTCAAGATTGTGCCTGTTGAATACCTATCCAGACCCTCCACAGCTAAAGTGGATGAAGTGATGTTTGTCGGAGGCACTCCATAATGGATGCGACCCACCATAGCCTACCTCAAGACCACATCCTGCCGAAAAACAAAGAAGAGGTCCGTAAGCTCAGCCAAATGGCCGCCCATTATATACTGCAAGATGAGGTCCTCTATAAAAGGGGTTTTCATTCCCACTCATACGATGCATTGGAGAAGATGAGGCAGATTAAGTTCAGAGAGAAATCCACGAAGGAATATGAGGTAACCACACAGAAGGCCCAGTGTTGGCCCATAAAGTACTATTAGCCGACCTTAAAAATGGATGCTATAATTTTGTAAAGCGATATGATAAGTGCCAACGCTTATCCTCCATTCAAAGACAGCTATCCCAGGAATTAACCGTGGTATCCAGCCCGTGGCCTTTTGACAAATGGGGAGTCGACCTAATAGGACCCATGCCGAAAGGGAAGGGAGGTGCAAACTATACAATCGTCGCCATCGATTATTTCACCAAGTGGGTCGAAGCTGAGCTGTTGTCTAAAATCACTGAGGCACATACCTCTAAATTCATATGGAAAAATATCATATACTGGTTCGAAATTCCCCACTCGATAGTCACGGATAATGGACGACAGTTCGATAACAAGAAACTCCAGGACCTTTGCGACAAATTAGGCATCAAAAAGCATTTCTCCTCTCCCCAACATCCCTAAGCAAATGGCTAGGTCAAGGCTGGTAATAAAACATCTCCTGAAGAAAAAACTGGATGAATCGAAATAGGCATGAGTGGACAATACGTACAACTTGTCGAACCGCAACATGAGAGACCCCTTTTCTCCATGACTTACAGGGCCGAAGCAATGAGCCCAGTCGAGGTGGGTCTCCCATCACCCTGTCGCCTACAGTTTAACGAGATCTCCAATTACGAGATAAGGCAAGGTGAGCTTGACTTCCTTGAAGAAAGGAGGGAGACATCACAAATCAAACCGGCCACCTACCAAAAAAATATGAATTGGTACTACAACACCAAAGTCAAGCGTATATCATTCAGAAGAGGAAACCTGGTGCTCAAGAGGGTGTTTTTATCTTCTAAGGAGCCTGGTGTAGGTACATTGGGTCCAAAATGAGAAAGCCCTTACCTCGTTTCAGGCTAGATCAGGCCAGAAACCTTTTTGATTGAAAATCTGGATGGGAAGGTGCAACCCCATCCCTGGAATGTTGAGCACCTTCGAATGTATTACCAGTAAGACTCCATTCGATATATGTAATGTTTATGATCAATACATGTCCTTTTTTCCTTTATGACAAGCTCAGACAACTATCAAAATATGGCGATCCCCTACTGCCATCAACTTATTAACTGAAACAACTATAGCAGGCTCCTACGTTACATCTAGATTTATTATGGCGAGCCCATAAATGAGCATCACCTCAATTACTTACATTATAGCATATAGCAAATTTATTGTTAAAACATGACAAGCTCATACGCTGGATATGGCGAGCCCATATAAGGAATTTTCCGTTTAAATGATTTATATTAAACATGGCGAGCCCTTGCAATAAACCTATTGTAGCGAATAAGTATTGGGCGTAGCAAGCCCATGAAATTGCTTCTTGAACTTCGTTAGAGGATATGACAAATCCGTAAACAAAACGGTTGGATGCACCTATAAAGCTTGTAGGATCGTATAGTTCTGTTATGCTTTGAAAACCGGTTATGGCAAGGCTGCACTGGTTAGTTATCCATGAATCTCCTGAATAACGATTTCATTCGATGAAAGCAAGCCCATTAATGGCTAAGTGGTTGATTGAACAAATTTAACTATAATGAGCTCATCATGAAATTATTATATATCTAATATAACAAGTTCATGCACTCCTTCAGCGGTTAAAATGTGGCTAGCCCATATAATGAAGTAATTGTTAAACTACGACGAGCTCATATATTAAAGTAGCAAGTAACCAGTTACGACGAGCCCGTACCTATTTGCTATCTAACGAGCCCTTGAGGAAATTGAAACACCAATTGTCTCGACCAGTCCGCAAGACGTTTGACAACAACGAGCCCATTTGCTATTAATTTAACGACTGACGATGACGAACTCACGCGGCCTAATCGGCTACTCAATGTGGCGAGCCCATATGAAGGTAACGAACGCATAATTATATGGCCAACCCACCAACCAATTCCTTAACGAGGGTCTGTTATCAATTTACAGTTGCAGCGAACCCATAAATAGTTTATAAAAACAATGATGGAAGAATATGCAGTTAGCTCACCCAAGTATATGGTTACCTTTCTTTTTCAAGTATATCCCTATTTGATAGAAATTAAAATACAGATTTAAATCTAAGTCAAAGTCAATAATTAATTTTAATCATACATTTCACAGGATACACAACTTTTTAACAACACATTTCATCAACTTTTATCCAAATCTATTAAAAATATGATTCTAATCCCTACCAAATCGGGACATAATTTATATGCTTTACTATTATGTCTCATTTATTACATTCTATAACTCATCACCGTTTATCTACTAGAAACTAATGCCCTTTAATTTTTTTCTTTAATGTCTCAACCAATTGAACCCAAGAAAAAGTCAACATATAAACGCAGTATAGAATAGAAGTGTAATCCTTATCTGATTGTGGGCGCAGGGATCTTCGAAGAATTTGCATCAATCATCCACCTAAAAAATGAAGCTAAATTTGGTAAGATCATTTTTTTTTTATTACATGTTTGTCCTCAATGACTTAATTTTTGTCATATTAATATGTCAAGACATTTTGCAGTATTTTTCCCCAATACACGGCATAACAGATTCAGACAAAACTTTTCTTTGTAAGTACCACCTATGTACTCATGGTAGTTCAGTAAATATGTGATCTAGAATAGACAAAAGTTTGTAATTGTTATACTATGTTTACATTTGTGTCTTAACATTTGTTGTTCTTAGTTTCACACCAAGTAGCTTGATCAATATAGGAAATTGAACATTAAGCACATTCTTTTTTCTTTTTTTCCTTTTTGAAAACGGCATAAAAACACGGTACTAGGTCACGGTTGGAAATTAAGTTTTCGAAACTTAATTCCTTTCTTGATTAATTACTTTACTTATAGGTAAAGCAATTATCAAATATAAAAATTAATTCTTACCTAAGCAATTAGTCATTAAACACGGAAAGATAATTAATATATCAAATAATGTACTAAAAGGTTTTATTAATATGTTAATAGACTAATATAAGAAAGGATATAACTTGTTACTTTTTCTCACGATTTTAATAGTTAATTTGACAATTAAAAATCAACAAAAATATTAAACCAGCCAATAAATAAAATCTAATCTGACATTTTTTTTTTCAACAGACGATAACCAATTCCGTTGTTAGAGTTGGATATTTTGTTTGATGCTAGATCAAGTATTATTTAAAGCCACTTATGATTGATGAAGTTTGGATATAAAAGGAAAAATTCATGAAGGATCACTACTGAAATAGAGACATTATGCAACCTATATAGTTGGAATTAAGGAATTGATAAATTGATTTTCGAGGATAGTTTTTGTCTATGACCGTAAGCGACTTTGTGGGAGAAAACCTTAATGGCTGTGTATGGATCAGAGAAGAATTATCAAATTCATAGTCATGAATAGATATTAGCTTAATAGCAGAAAATCTTCTACAAATTTGATCATGTGCCATATATGCTCTACCTATTGACGTCAACATCAGTTAGTTGTGCCCTTAAATCCAATTAAATTGGGATGAAGAGGGAAAAATCGTCATTCAGTATTTCCATCTTTAATAAAACATAGAGAAAACCATTTAGGGGGTTTTACGCAGGAGAACAGACACGAAGGTGAGAAATCCGACTGCTAACCCATGTCTCAAGATTCGATCCTCCTTCACCCACGATACTGGAGGTTTCATTCAGCACATCTTAAGGTCCAACAACTACCATTCTTCAGAAACAATATGATAGCATGTAGTAAACGCAGGTTTTTGTTGTTCAAAATGTGTGCATAAAATTTCTGAAATTTTGGAATGGGGTTTTGAAACTAGTTTTTTTTTTTTTGGTGTTTACAGTTTCATTGTGATTATTGAGAATAGAGGCTTCAAGACTTAGAGGTTTTGAAGATGCTCTTGTGTATGGCAAGTTTCCCCGTTTTAGCGTTTGAAAAGAAGAAGTTTTTTTTTGTTTTTTTTCAATTTTTACATGTTGTTGGAATTTTGTTGTAAAGCATAGGTCTTGAACTACTTCCTATACTAACCTTGTGATTTTCATCGAGTCGGATATACGGTCTACTTCACAATGGCTATAGATAGTGGGGGTGTTCTTTGATAAGATGAATAATGTAAAGTACGAACATGGTATGGAGATGTTTGAGGACTATGTGAAGGCTAATTATCTCAATAAGGATTGGTTGGAGGCTTTTGTGTAGTTTTGTAGGGACTGTGGAATTTTATTTCAGGCTGCAGAAAAGCAATTTGGGTGGTGATTTGAGGAAGTTGCGTAGTGAATCAGAAGTGAGGAAGATGTTGCCTGAGATTTATGTAGTTGTTCCTAGTGGTACATTACTAAAAGAACCCTACCAAAAACTTGTAATGTTCTGGATTTTATATTCTTAATTTGGTTGATGTACTCCATTTAAGAAATGAACTATGGAAGCTCGGCTCATTTAAGGTTATAAAAGTCCAAGCCATAAGTTATTTATAAGCCCAATAATTTAAGACGTTAAGTTTGAGTAAATTTGACTACAAAAATTTAATGAATAACTGGGTTGCAACAATGGTCATCTGCATGATATTTCATATAGCTATCCAGGTTCCAATCACCATGCATGTGTTTTTATAAAGTATTTTATAAAATTATTTTTGAAAAAAAAATAATATAAACTCCTTGTTGTTGTATATTAAGAACAAGTATATCAAGTTAATTGGACGAAATAATTGTTTTATTGGTGAGCATTCAAAGAGATAAGTTACAATCACATGAATAGTTCATTTTCTTATTATTTAATTGTTTTATAAAACTTTTATAAGAATTGTTTTTTATGGGCTTAAAACTCTTTAAATTTCTAGTTATAGATTCAATTTAACAAGATTAATGATAATATACCTCTACCATTTAGTTTTTCACTAAAAAGGGAGGTTACAAAAAGAAGAAAACCATTTTTTTAATTACTCCTTCCCTCAAATAAGAAATTACTCTTATTTTCTCTCAAAAAAATATATTTATGTGAAGTAAAACTTAAAAGAATAACACTGGTGTGAAGTAGAAAGTGCACTTTGATCAAGGAAAAAGATTTTCGAAAAAAAAAGAGGAGCAGATTTCTAAAAGTTCTGGTGCTTTCGGGAAGCAACAACCATCGTCCAATTTTATACTTTCAAACAAAACTAGGTAGAGGTGCAAGTGTTCGTTTCGTTTTTAAATTATGATTTTTCGTTAAAAGTTTGAGTGAATTGGTACATCTGGGTACGGTGCTTCGACACTGCTATAGTTTGAATGATCATTCTCCGGCTCTATGTGTTATCTTAATGCTATAAAAATCAGATTTTGCATGAAATCCCTCTATGTGTGACGGTATGAATCTATAATTCGAGATTTCTAATTTGAAAATGAAATTCACCAATAATATCTATTGAGTTTCAAACTCATAGGTTAATCCCCCTCCTACAGATTGATTTTATATGCTTGGGGTGTGGATGATGGTAGAGGATGATGCAACATGCTATGGAGATGCCGGTGACTTAACGTTTTTAATTTGATTAGGCAACGTTTATGTTTTTTTATTTGATTTCTATGAACATCATATGTGGGACTATTCTAATAACATTTTATGAATAAGTTGTGTTTAAAAGTAGTTGTGTTATAGAAATTAACTTACATGTCACCATGAACCATAAAATTGTTCGTAATTTAGTGTTCCTGTTTTTCCTAAATTTTCAGCTTCTATCCTGGAATTTAAAAAATCATAATTCAATCATTTGATAGCCTAATGTGTTAGCTACTAAATAAACTTGGAATCATGTCAATCCGATATCCGTAGAATTTTATATGTTTCTTAAAGTAAACTGCACTGGGTAGTGTTGCTGTTTTCAGCTTCTTCCCTTGACTTTAAAAATTTGTAACTCAATCGTTACTTAGAATTTTTGGACAAAACCAATGGTTTTGATAGTCATGGATTAGCTATTGAATAAAGTCCAAATCATGTCGATCCGACATCTGTAGAATTTTATATGTCATTTTAGGTAAACTGCACTGGGTTACCTTCTAAATCGAGTCGATGTGGGGTTTTGAAAAATATTTTAATACCCCATATGTTGCCGATGGAAGCTGGTTTTTAAATATGTCATAGTATAAAAAATTTCCTATTTGACCATAAAATTTCATGAAGTTTCAAGATTGATAGATATGCAAACAAATTTATTTTTGAAATGCACTTAGATAGAAAACAAAAGCAACAAGATTTATTTTTCATTTTTTTCCTAGAATTTCACGTCAATAATATGACTTTATTTTTAAGAAATTATTAGATAATCCCTTAATACGAAATGATGTTATTTAGAATTAAATTCTTCAGTTAAATTTTTATACTTTCCGCTAAAAGTATATTTAATTATTTTATTAAGTCTACGGTCTACGATTAAAGGAAAGTTATAGTGACGTTTCGATCCATACAGGTCAGGCGTTACAGAACTAGTACTTGAGGTCCCAAAGATTAATACATGTAATGAAGGGAATGAGAGTACTACAGGAGGTTGCTACATTCTGGTGTTTGATATGGATAAAAAGTGGTTTGGGTGAGGTGAACATTGGTGATTGTTTGCCTGAAAATGAGGAGGAGGCATGGTGTCAATTAAAAAAGGTCGAGTTGGTACTTCACAACCAGAGTATGCTGAAGAGAACTCGAAGATGGGTGATGAACAACCGGAGCATGAAGGACATAGTGATGGTGATAGAATGGAAGATGAAGTTGAAGGCTTTGTGGAAAGTGATTACGAGATTGAGGATAAATCCGAAGCTGATGAAGAGGCTGAAGAGGAAATTAACCTTTGTTTTGATTTTGGTTTTTGTTTTGGCTTGTATGATGGAAAAAAAAAAGTTAAAGATATTGATACTGATTATGGGGAGTCAAATGAATTACAAAGTTTGGATAGCAAAGAAGATGAACAGACAACATCAAAAAATAGAGGACGAACCAATAAATTCAATCCCCAAGTTGACAAGGAGCAACTTGTAAGGATAAATCCAGTGGTGGTAATTTAATCCCCAAGCTGACAAGGAGCAACTTGAAAGGATACATCCAGTGGTGGTTAGGTGTTGTATGCAAGTAAGGTTAAGGATGTGAACAATTTTGTGGTGAAGACCTACAATGGTGAGCACAGTTGTGCAATGGTGTACCGAAATAGACGACTAACTCCTAAGTACTTAGCCTATTGATATTTGTCTACGTGGAAAGCTAGGATACTGTCATTGACCACTACAAAATCTTGTGGGATCGTTGCATCTAAAACATACAAATGTTGGTACAACTACTCAGTTGGAGGGTTGTGCTAGGAGTTCAAAAGATCATACATATGTCTAGGAGCACTGAAAGTGGGATTCTTGGATGGATGTCGGAGGGTGATTGGGTTAGATGCATATTTTTTGAAAACTAAGCAAGGAGGATAGTTATGCCAGCACTAGGTGTAGATGCTAATAACGAGGTGTATCCTATAGTGCATGTCGTAGTAGAGATTGAGAACAATGAAAATTGGAGGTGGTTTTTAGAGTTGTTGAAAGATGATTTGGGAATAGTTAACAGTCATGGGTAGGTTATCACATAAGTACAAGAGGCTTGTACAAATGGAAAGGATATGTTCCCAGAATAGTGAAGATCATTCCAAAATACAAATCTTTCAAGTTCTGAATATGTTGATTACTCGAGAAACCAAAAGTTCCAAATATGGCATCATGAAAATCAAACTCTACAAGCAGTTGACCTAACTGCTAGTACATGTTCATGTCGGTTGTGGTAATTAACAGGTACACCATGCAACCATATTGTTGCGGCACTATTATCATGGGGCTTACAGAATGTTACATATTATATTGATAATGTATATAAGAAGGAAGTGTACATTTGGACGTACATACCAACAATATCCCCAATGACAAGCCCTGATATATGGCCGAATCCACGACAAAATCCTTTGACACCTCTCGTATACACTAAGAAGGATGGGAGACAATAGAAAAAGTAAAGGAAAGAGGCAAACAAAACATTGACACCGTCTAATACCACGACATCTACTGTCGCACTTCATCGATGAATTGAATGTTGGTGAGATGTTCTCTATGTGGTGCTTCTGGACACAACAAGAGGAAGTACAGAGGACACGAACCACATGATGCAAACTGAAATCAATTTTTTGGCTCATCATCTTGTATTATTAATCCACTCATTTTGGTGGTTAAAATGCTTTCGATACTTAATAGTTCGTAATGTGAACGCTTGTTGTTGTTGTTGTTGTTGTTGTCGTCGTCATCGTCAATTTGTTCTGTTAATGAACTGTTTTTGGTAGTTTTATTTCTTTTATTGTTGTTATTTTGTTTTGTTTGTATGGATTGAACGAGTTCAGTAGTATAGGGTTGTAATTCGAAACCTTCGTCATTCCAAAATGGATTTGTGCAAACATACATAAATATAGAGTTTAAATATCTCACGTTTACTGTAATACAAAGTTGTATATCACAATGCTAAACATTTTCAAGGTTGTTTTATGCAACCTATTCAATGTTTAGGAGGCTTTTCGAAGAGAATTTACATCACGTGCTGTGACAAACATACAAATACCAATGTACAACCAGGTAGGAACAAATGAAATAGAGGAGGAAATTGGAACATATCATTGAACATCTAACTAACAGAAGTTGTACACAAAATCACAACATTCATTAACATTCATTAAGTACACAAATCTAAAAGGAGGTTTGAGCTTTATTTTTTGCCAAAACCCTATATATTACACATCCACACAGAAATCCAAAAGCCCATCATCTAAATCTAAAGCATTGCTCCGCCTTTGTAGTTCCAATAACTATTGTTCGAGTGCATTTCTAGTTCTCAGTAGCCCAGGTATGATCTCCACAAATCTAATGTAGATAGATGGATTAAACCACAAGAAGTACCCATAACCTCCAATTTTACTATATAAAAGAAAACAAATGAAAGAGCTTCAGTGTATTCAATAAAAAATTGAATTTGTGTTTTGGTTTCATTACCATGCATTGTATGCATGTGAAGAAATTTCTTCCCCGTTTCGCTGCTGTCCACAAAGTCTTCTACTGAATCTCCATTCCACACGTACACAAATGAGAGTCCATGTAGCCTAAGAACAAAAAAGACGAAATGGGTTGTAGGTAATGAAATGCTATTAAGCCCTATATACCCCCCTCTAACGGTTTTATGTGAATTTTATTAAAGATGGAAATACTGAATGACGATTTTTTCCTTTCTATTTTATCCATTTTCTCCCTATTCAATGTGATTTAACGGCAAAGTTGATGGATCTTGATGGTAGGGAAATATTTTAAATTTCAAACAGAGATCATTTTTGTGATTTCCACTTGGGGTACATCG
The DNA here is from genome assembly GCA_903798235.1 of Fraxinus ornus. Lineage (NCBI taxonomy): Eukaryota > Viridiplantae > Streptophyta > Magnoliopsida > Lamiales > Oleaceae > Fraxinus > Fraxinus ornus. Next base: position 26,470 of record CAIGRF010368534.1, on the reverse strand, counting down.
TACATGTTCAAGATTGTAGGGGGTTTTCTGCTATTAAAACTTAGATATTTTATTAGGTTCAATAACTTTAGGATAAAACTTATTATGATATTCACTATTAGGTTTTAGAATATTTGTAATTGATGATTCTGTGAACAAAAAGACTGAAATTGATAAATTGTAAAAGGTCAAGGAGTAATGTGCAAATAGTCAAATGTTAAGTGTTTAGGTTTAGGGTTTCGAGAATGGGAAAAGAAGGAAAAGATGCGGATTTTCGCTAGACTTTCGCCAAAGTTTGGTTCGAGCTACAAAAACAGAAACATCGTCGCTGGTTTATCTCCCCACCTTCTCTCGAGCGACAGGCTGTCGCTCGACCGTCACTGAACTCTCGCTCGAGCGACGTGTTTATCCGNCTTTAGATTGAATATTGAGAGAAAAAGTTTATAGAGTGATTCCTCCTTATTATATCTTTCAACATTCATCTATGTAAGAGTTTTGGTGAGAAAATCATCGAATTCATAATCCAAATACCATACCCTTACTTCCTATATATCTGGTCAGAGTTCTGAATATCTAAGGGAGTTGACAGAAGTTCCTGTCTGTGAAGAACGGGTCGTTCTTCGTGATCGACTGGAGATAGATGAATTAACAAGGCTTGGAGTGCTGCAGGATGGCAGATTCCATGGAAAGCTTTGGCAACTGCAGCTAAGGATTGGTACAGGAGGAGCACGGGATCCAGGGAGAGCTGTAAGGAATACATTTGGAAAATCAGATAGTACGGGTCGTCTAGTATGTTAGATTGTAAGTTGTTAAATTCATTTATAGTGGAATGACTGGCAATGTGCCTGGAGCTTTTCCCTGTTGGGTTCTCCGTGATCATTCTAGTGTTGATTACTACTTTCGTTGTTTTGATTGATTATATAAACTGCGGTATTCAAACTTAGGACTAATATGACTTGCATGATTAATCATCTAGTTAAAGAATTAAAGGTGACTTGCTGCTCTTTAATTCATAAAAGTTTTTAATTCCACATTTTACACCTATTCACCCCTCTTTAGGTATTGTTAGTGTCGAACTACGCATTTTTCAATTAGTATCAGAGGCTTAATTCGATTCCTGACCCTTAGTTTATTATTCTAGATGACCCTTAGTTTATTATTCTAGATGAGTCAGTCCTTTTTGGTGCCTCTGTTCTTCGACGGAAGCAATTATGCTTATTGGAAAGTTCAAATGAGAGCATTCTTTAAAGTGCTAGATGAACGTATTTGAATTAGTGTTCAAAATTGGTGGGCTCCGCCTACAACTACTGTTGTAGGTATTGTCACACCCACTGATATCTCACTTTGGTCGAAAACTAATCTTGATAAATGTAATTGGAATGGTAAGGGTCTTTATGCCCTGTTCATGGTTGTGTCTGCTGAGGAGTTTAGGCGAGTGTCGATGTGTGAAACTGTTAAGGAAGTTTGGGACATGTTATAAACCACACACGAGGGAACTAAAAGGGTTAAAAACTCTAAACTGCAGATGTTGACCACTAAATTTGAAGAGATTAGAATAAAGGACGATGAATCGTTCGATGAATTCTATGCGAAACTGAATAACATAGTTAACTCTAGTTTTAACTGAGGTGAAAAGATCCCCAAGTCAAAAATTGTTAGAAAAGTACTTAGATCATTGCTCGAGAGGTTTACAACCAATGTCACTGCGATAGAAGAATGTAAGGACTTAGATGTTGTAATGATTGAAGAACTCGTATGATCACTTCAAACTTATGAACTCACTGTTTCACAGCCCAACAAGTTTAAATCCATCGCCATGAACATCGTTAGAGAAGAAGAGATGGAGTCCACTGACACTGAGACCCTTAGGGACGACGAAATAGCTTATTTCAGGAACGAGATAGTGATGTCCCTAGGAAACTCTCGAGTGGTAGACATGTGAAAAACACATTTAAGACTCCCGTTAAAAAATTTCAATCTATTCAATGCCATGAGTGCAAGGGATTTGGTTACATTAGGAATGAATGTCCTAATTTGAATAGGGGTAAGGAACGGCATAAGGCTGATATTGAGAATGTTGAAAGGAAGGATGAGAATGAAAAGTCTAACGATGAGTCTGATGATGAGACCGACATTCACGAGTCTTCTCGTGAACTGTTTGAGGAGAGTCTCAAATTAAGAAGGTCAATAAAGCTGCCTTCGAAAAGGTGAACGAGCTTGAACGTGAACGTGAAAAATTGTTAAGTGACCTTTAGGACTCGACTAGAAAGTTGAGTGAGTTGAAGCTAGTTATTGAAAAACTTCAAAATTAAAGTTAAATCACTAGCTACTGATCTTGATAAATCTAATGCTCAACTCCAATCATTTATGAGTGGCTTGTAGAATCTAGACAATCTGCTTGCGATGAACAAGCCTGTTGGAAATAGGCACGATTTGGGTTATGTTGATAACCGTGATGCTACTGCTAGTACATCCCGGACCACGTTCGTTCCTACCACCAACAAAGCTCGTGAGGTAGCTTATCCTAAACCCAAAGGTAAGCATGCTATAGGATCGACACCTACCGATAACGTAAGGTCAGTCGTCCTACTTTTCGGCAACAACCACCGAACATGTTTGAACATAGGTCAATTCTCACTTGCCACCACTGTGGTGCACTGGGACACTCTAGACCTAAGTGTCATAATCATGTGACTAGAAGTAAGGATCAGGATTTCACTAACAAGGTTAACTTTCAATCAAGTTAGCTACTTAACGGAGATGATGACTCGGTTAACTTAATTAACTTTTACTTCTAAGAAAGTCTGCGTTAAGAGGAGCCACTGAAAGGTCGTGAATATGGTCGTTCTCTTCACGGTAAGGGCATTTAAATTTCACCATGATTTGGTGTTTAGGTGCATGCATGTGTAGTCTATTGTGTCCATTCATTCATGCATGCATTCCATTGTTTTTTTTTTTTTGTTATTTTGTTACTTCTATTTTTGTGCATTTATATGTTTCAAGTATTATTTTCAAAACCAAAAAAAATGAAAAATGGGAAAAATCCAAAAATATTTTCTTTTTGGCAAACGACACATCATGATGATTTTAAACATGGTATATGTGACCAAGTAAGCACTTATCTGTTTTATACTGTTATTTTCATTGCTTGGTTTGATTTAATATGGAGTATTGAGTATATGGGTCGTCATGTAATCTTCTGCATTGCACAGACTACGATCTTGTGAACGAGTCTGGATCGCGTATGTGAATTTGGGATGGTAGTCATGTGTTAGTAGGGTGATCTCGAACGTGAATTGACATATACTTAGGTTACCTTAGCTCGTGATATTCTCCCTGTATTGTTGCATTGTTAAAATTAAAAAAAAAAAAAAAAGTGTGTATACCTAATTGGTACATCTTATACTTGTGTTCGAAGCCAACTTGACTTGAGTAATTAAGGTTACGAGATTTGTCATAACCCGGTGCTTATAGTCATCAGATTTGGGTTAATCAGCGTAAAGCTCGTTACATGGGTCATTTTAGTCGCTTAATGGACATGAGTCTTTACATAAGATGCTATTCATGAGAAAAACGATGAAAATTTTATATGCTAGAATTCAGGGGAGAAAAGAAAATTTATCATATAACTGAGCTCGTTTTCAGATTTTAAAATTTATTCGGGTTTGACTTTCATCAGTAGGGATCATACTTATTTAACAAGTAATGTTTAGTATGTCATTTCTCACAAATATAAGGTTTGAAGTAATTTTCACAAGAAAATAGTGGCACTTTATACACATGGGTCATTTATACACTTTACTCCATCTTGAATTTAATTGGGTACGTGGGAAAGTCTTTTTGACAATGCTCTACTTGTTATTGCATACATGATTTTTATTATCGAGGTGTCGGGATTAAGTAACTGAATTACCATCAATTTTTATGCTTATAGAAAAATGAACATGTATTAATAATAAAATACCAAATACTATATTAATATTTTTTTAGAACACTTCTCTTGAATAGGCCGAGCAATATAAATGGAGGAATGAAAATTTTCCCTTTTAATTGTATGCAATAATGTTTTTACTAATTGTGTACTAATAATTAGTAATAATTGTATTTAGTATTAATTAATTGAATTAAAATTTTTAAGCAATAATAATGATTAATTATATTATTTATAGTTAATAAATTGAATCATTTGGTATTCCCTTTTTATCTAAACTTTGTTATATTTATATGTAACTGTCAATAGAAATAACTATTAAATAAGAGTAAATAATAACTATAACATATTAATGCAATCTTTCAATTTTATTTTCTTTTTCTTTTTGTAAACCATGAGGGTATATTGGACATGTGGGTAAATATGTAAGGGTAAAAGTGGTATTTAAAAGTTTCCACCCAATCCCCACTTTTAATATTGGGTAATAAATATAATATAATAATTATATTCACATACAACAATTTTTTATATTAACACCACAATTTAATTATAAGAAAGATTTTCAATATTTGCTCACTTTTGCTTTTATGTACTCAGTTCCTTTATCTATAATTTTTTATATTAACACCACAATTTAATTATAAGAAAGATTTCTAATATTTGCTCATTTTTGCTTTTATGTACTCAATTCTTTTCTCGACAATTTTTTATATTAACACTACAATTTAATTAAAAGAAAGATTTCCAATATTTGCTCACTTTTGCTTTTATGTACTCAATTCTTTTATCGTCGCATTGTCATTCTTAACTTTCAATTAATTAACATATTTTGTCTCTAATCATAATTTTCATCCAAATATTCTAATTACTTGCATTGAAAGGATGGACAATTATTTTGTTTAACTTTTGTATTGAATATTAATATCGATTATATAGAAATACGAGAGATAACTATGTCTTTTTGGCCCTCATAATAAATATTATGGACGAACAAAATTTCTATAGATAAGATGTCAAGATTAATAGGGAGTTGATGGTAAAAAAAATCTCAAAAAAATAGTTGAGAACATAAGTGTAAAAATAAGAAAAGTTTAGGGATATTCATTTTAATTAAAATGTGGAATAGTTAACAAAAATTGTTGTGGGAATATATTTACCCTTTAATAAGTCGTCAGGTAGATTAAGCCCAAAATAACTGTTTCTAAAATTTTTACAAATGATAACACTCTAAAAATTATTATTCGTACTGAGTTATATATCCATTGTTTGTGAGGAACAATTTATTTTTTTTCCATATTTTCACATAACCCCTCAACAAATAAGAAGTTTATACCTAAGTCATCAAACTTTCACATCTTTTCACAAATTACAAATAATCACGAATGTTATTGGTTTATAATCTATACCCTGGCCTTAAAATAATTTCGTTCTCAAAATTGTACATTCATGTTTATCTTCACCATCTTCATTCTCGACTTGTACTTGAATACCCTTTTATCAAACCGAACTAAAAGTAATGTTCACCGAACAACTCCAATCATACTTTGTCTTGTAGTAGGGTTGAACAACTAATTTTATTAATGAGGAAAGGTTTAACCAAAAGATTTCGATATTATATGTCCTTCTCTTGAAAGTTGCTCTACGATTTGCCAATGATTGCAAGCTTTGTACCTTATAAACTTTATATCCTAGAGTTGAATGCTTCCTATTATGATTTATTCTAGAGATCCTTATCCTAAAACATTCGTGTTTTCTTTGAGATAAAAAATTCTCTTAACAATTTATAAAATTAGAAATCAGATAAGTTCAAGAGTGTGAACCCTCGATTCATGCATTGAAATTCTTGGACTTCGTAATAGAAGAGACATTTGGTGATAAGTTTGGGCTTGTCTGGAGAGATTATCGTAAGTGATTAAAGTGATTCGATCTCCTTGATTACTTAAATACACATTTTAATAGCCCTCCTTAAAGTTTTATGAGATTTTCATTTAAGTGTCTACTTAATAACATCTAGAACCGTAACATTACTCTCAAAGTAGATAACTTTCTTAATTAAAGAGATGGAGCCCAGTAAAGATTGAGTCTTCACCGTTAATTTTTAGTCATTCTCTTTAATTTTAGTCTTTATCTAAATTTAACTTTGATGAATATTGATTGTTCATCATTAATTTAGTCATTGTTTTTAATTACTGCTTTGAATAAGGGTTGCAAGCCTTAATGGAAGGAAGTGATTTTTGAAATGATATAAAAGATTAATTGTTGATATCTTCTCTAATTTCTTAAATTTTCAATATATATATGATAGTTCAAATCAACGAATCGAATCTATGTATTCGTGATCGAATTAAAGAGTTTTTGATAATTAAATTTTAGTTATTATTAGGAATCAATAAAAATTAGAAAGTGATCGTATTGTGGTATTCATTTGGAATCAACGGAACCTCAATAGCGTGTTCGTCATTTTATATATTGCTTCTGCCCGTACATCAACTAGTATCAGAGTGAGGTTCGTTCTTTTGGTGTTTGTGCAATCTGTTGGCCGAAGTTCTATTTTGGAACGAAACTATTTTTATATCTTTCAATTATTCAAAGGTAGAGGAATAGTTGGATTTAGTTACAACAGTCCCTCAGTTTTTTGACGATGAAATTGAAGAATTTATGTATGTGGATTGTAACAATTACAATGAGCCTCCAATTTTCAAGGAAGGGAATGAAGAATTTTCCGATTTAGCTAATGGCAAATTCAATGATGTTCCAATTTCTTGTAACGAGTCACATGTCAAAATGCTTGAAGAATTGTCCAAGAAATTCAAGGAACAAAATTTCAATATCACAGGTACAGATACCAAGAATACATACTTTTGGTCAAGGACGTGTCTTTTGGTCAAGAATACATACTTTTGGTCACAGGTAAAAATTTTGGGAGGGAGGATCACTTCTGTCCTTGATTTTGAACACTGTTTTTATATTTTGATATTGAAAAAATGTGGTCGATTGAGCATGGGATTGCGATTGATGTCTTGATAGATATTCAACTTTTAGCTAAATTGACGAAGCAACTAATAAACGTTTCATTGAGACATCAAATAAATTGTCCTTGTCACGAGGAATTAGACAATGTAAGATTCGAGGATAATCTTCATAAATTGGAGGAAAATCATGAAGATAGAGTCTTCATCACTAGTTTTAATCACTGTCTTTAATTTTGGTTTTGATGCAATTTGATTCTTCATCATTAATTTTAGGGAAAATGCTTTTTGTACATAACTATTTACATAATATTTTACATGTAAAAGATGAAGTGATTTGATCGATAAGATTGTGATCCAATTAAATGTTGAAGCATCATCGGTTGGTAAACCATTATGTAAAATGTTATGTGCCTTATGTAAAAGATGAAGTGATTTGATTGATAAGATTGTGATCCAATTAAATGTTGAAGCATCATCGGTTGGTAAACCATTATGTAAAATGTTATGTGCCTGTAGCACAACTCTAATTTAAGACATTGATTTTTAAATTGAAATAAAGTATTAATTGTTGAGATCTTCTCCAATTTCTTAAATTCTCGCTATTAAATAGCTAAAATCAACGAGTTCAGATTTTATGATTCGTAAGCTAATCAATGTGTGTTTGTTCAATTTTTTCTAAGGCTTCTGCCCTACATGAGAACCTATGAGGTCTAACCCAAAAGATGGAAACTATGCGAGAGAGCACTTCAATAGTGAATGAAAAACGCGTAGTTCGATCCCAACAACACCTAGAGTGGGATGAATAGGAGTAAAATGCGAAAACTTTTATGAATTAAATAGCAACAACTCACTTTTAATTCTTATTTAGATGATTAATCATGCAAGTCATATTAGTCCTAAATTTGAATACCGCAGTTTGTATAATCAATCAAAACAACGAAAGCAGTATTCAACACCAGAATGATCATGGAGAAACCTAAGTGGAAAAAAATTCTGACACTTTGCCGGTCAATCCACTATAAACAAATTTAACAACTTACAGTCTACCAGATTAGACGACCCATACTATCTGATTTTCCTATTACACTCCTTGCAGCTTTTCCTGGATCTCGTGCTCCCCTGCACCAATCCTTAACTGCAGTTACCAAAGCTCTTCGTGGATCTGCCACCCTACAGCACTCCAAGCCTTGTGAATTCGTTTATCTCCAATAGATCACGAAGAACGACCCGTTCTTCACAGACATGAACTTCTGTCAACTCGCTTAGATCTTCAGAACTCTGACCAAATATATAGGAAGTAAATGTATGGTATTTAGATTATGAATTTGATGTTTTTCTCACCAAAACTCTTACACAAATGAATGTTGAAAGATATGATATGGAGGAATCATTCTCTGATTTGTTTCTCTCAATGTTCAACCTTGGAAAAAACGTACAGGTGAGTTTTGGTATTTATAAGTAGGTTAGAAAACGAATGGGCCGAGTAAAAAGACAAAAATTTCTCGGATAAACACGTCGCTCGAACGAGAGTTCAACGGCACTTGAGCGACAGCCTGTCGCTCGAGCCAATGTGGAGCGACTATCCGCGAGGATGTTTCTATTTTTGTAGCTCTAGCCAAATCTTGGCGACAGTCTAGCGAAAACCCGTGCCGTTTTCCTTCTTTCCTAGTGTAAAATGCGTGTAAAAGAAGATCAATAATAAATGTAGTTCAAACAGTTTAAGTGTAAGAATCAATTAGGCAACTATAACTCATAAAGCATATATTTCAATTTTATATCACAAGTTAAACTAAAACGTAGTATCAATGCAACCCAACATACTAAAATGAAACATGGCGCTATAAAAACATCAAAAACTTAATTTAACGAATCTGAACTAAAATATGCACAAGATCCCCCTTACTGCAAACTCTCAATGATTTAAAGCGGTAAGTAAAATGTATCTATATCTCTCCCCAACAACCCCTCAGACATAAAATGCAAAAATAAAAAAACCAAAAATTTCATTTTATATATATTCAAAAATTTATTTACATCCAGAGTTTTGATAAAAAGTATATCATATAAGCAAAAGATCAAAATCTAGATATCTACAAACAACTCCCTATCAATAAAAATACATATAGACTGCCCAAAACTACTCCCCCTTTTTGTCACACAATGACAAGAGGAAATCCTAGGAAGCACCGACAATATCATCGGAGTCCGTCCTCTCCTCGGAAGCATCATCCTAGTGGCGACAAATCCATCATAGACCACGATGTATGTATCCGACAGCACCCCCGTGCGGGGTAAACTCAGCAGTATGTCAATCAGCAGTTGCACGAAGTTGTGTGATCTCCGCCATCATACGAGCATACTGCTTGATAAGCACCATCATCTGACCTAAGAGAGCGACTGAAACGTCGATAGGAGCATATGCAGAAGGAGCAGACTCAGGAGGAGGAGGAGCCGAAGTAGATGAAGACGGGATATCAG
>CAIGRF010368534.1:0-16606 GCA_903798235.1 Fraxinus ornus | reverse complement strand
ATGTATCTATGTCTCTCCCCAACGACCCCTATGGACATTTTGAAAATATCACATATATCTTAAAATGATAATTAATCCAAATTTTTAAATGACATACATCATGTAAGCTCGTAAATCTAGATATCACCAAGAAAACAAAACACTGTACAGGACAAAGTCAACTACTCCCCCTCAACCTATACATACTACTCTCCCTTTTTGTCACAAAATGACAAGGGAAGAGCCTATAATCTATATAGCCCCGACAGCATCATCAGCATCACCGGAGTCCGTCCTCTCCTCGGAAGCATCATCCTAGTGGCGACAAATCCATCATAGACCACGATGTATGTATCCGACAGCACCCCCGTGCGGGGTAAACTCAGCAGTATGTCAATCAGCAGTTGCACGAAGTTGTGTGATCTCCGCCATCATACGAGCATACTGCTTGATAAGCACCATCATCTGACCTAAGAGAGCGACTGAAACGTCGATAGGAGCATATGCAGAAGGAGCAGACTCAGGAGGAGGAGGAGCCGAAGTAGATGAAGACGGGATATCAGCGGACGGAGGAACAGTGGAAAAAGAAGGGAAATCAGAGGGATCAAAAGAGATCAGGTCATCAATAGGATCAACCGCCCCAGTCGGGTCAACATGCTGTGCGGGCTCAAAAGAAGTATGAGACCGACTCTAGGCGACGGTAGTATGGCCAATCGATCGAGAAATCCACCGCGGAACTCCCTCGGGAAAGCTAGCTCCTAAGGTAATGACTAACCTATAAATAAGGCAAGCATATGGTAGCCCAACCCTCGTACCCGTCGTACGGAATGCCCTCGAAATCTGTTGGCATATAAAAGAGGGCAAATCAATGGAATCGCCATGCAGAAGGGCATAGAGGAAACGAGTCTTTTCCATCGGTAATGAAGAAGTGTGAGACACAGACCAAAGATTTGTACACACAATGCGCAACGGAATTGGCGCTTAGTCGGAAGAGATCCAGTACGAGTAGCACCGAGACCTCCATCCAACGGTGTGTTAAACACCGTCGAATGGACTAAAGAGTCTGTCGGAAGGGAATCGAGAGTAAAATAGAGAAACATGGGGTGGACGACCCGACGAATATGGATAAGACTCGAAACAACGTCCGAAGTAATATTAACTACCCTACCCCGAATAAAACTCCGAAAAGAAGAACCACTAACATCATGGATGTTAGCGTAGAACTCCTGTACAAGAAGACTCGTTGGGGGTGCTATTCCTACCAGTAAAGGCTCCCAACCCCGAGAAGTAAAGATAGTAGCGAGGTCGAGGGATAGGTCAGACATGATGACCTCACACTCGAACAAGACATGACACAAAGAGAATAGTAACCCAAAAACATCTTGGGCGACAGCGGATATGAACCTAGACCTACTATGAGACGTGGATGTACTAGGTGCATGCTCTCTTAGGTGGCATCTGAAAGAAATGAATCATACCATTAAAACCATGATAAACAAATGCATGAAATATATGAGATGCATGAATGCACGCAAAACGAGGCAAATTTGAAAGCATGCAACGTGTCCTAAAATAAATGCATGACAACAGATAGAGATACCTAGACGTAATTGATGTGAAGACATAACATATGCCGTGATGTCTAAACGTAGGAACATGATGTCATGACGTGGTGACGTGACGTCACCATGCAGTGTCACCAAACACATGACTCCAACGCACAAACCAATCACAAGCCACTCCAATCCACCACAACGACCCAACTTGGACGTCCACTCAAAACATATTACAAAATAAAATGTCCAAACCATCATCCAACACGACACACCACACAAAATCCCACTACAAGTAACCTAATGCAATTGTCAACAACTAAATCCATTACTTGATGAGCTATTGGGGTGTAATACACATGAAACCAAGGAAATTATGCCAAAAACGGTCAAAAAGCTCAATGTGTGGAGCTACAACGTGCAAAGCTTGATGATAATCTATCATAAAGTCCTAAGTATGTAGTGCAATGTCTAACACATACTCAAGAATGCCCAAACAAGGAAGAAAATCAATGAAAATCGCACAAATGGCGAAAAACCAAGAATTTCGAATTTTACCTTTGAAACTCAATACTTTGATGAATAATCACGTTCAATGAAGAGTTGGAAGTGTGAATAGGGGGCAATGCACCAATTTCGTGTGAGATAACAAAAATATGAAGAAATCAAGTGAGGAAATGGGAAAATGCATGAAAAACCCAGGAAAAGACCTTAAAATGCGAAAAGACGATATGTCGCTCGAGCGGAGGTCGAGCGACAAGCGAGCGAGGCAGGTTCTACTGCTGTCACTCGAGCGTGTTCCAGCGATAGGCTGACGACACACCAAATGACAAAAATAGCACCAAAAATTTAGAAAAACAGCATTTTTTCCTTCAAAATAAAGAATACGTTAAATTAAACAATTCAAGCTCCCGACACCTCGATAATCAAAATCCTATGAATTAACATGACAAGCATGATTAGTACATAATTGTTTGTTTCTAAATGTGTTTGGATAAGATTTTTTTTTATTTTTTTTTATTTTTTATTTACTTTATGTTACCTACAAAATGAGCAATTTTTTATTTTGAAAATCATTTATTTACCTTTAGTTAACTTCTAAGTAAACATTTTAAACTTAGTCAAACGTACATATCTTAATCCGATCCTTCTTCGTGTCCATGTGTATCAAAAAGTTGGTCAATTGTAATGGTTGAAAGCAAGGGTCCAACCAATGTCAACATAAACAAACAAATAAACAAAATGTTATGTTTCAGTTTATTCAACATTTTCACATTATTTACACAATTTCATAAAATATTTTTTAACAATTTTAATTTTTGCTTTACCATTATCAATTGCGTTACTTTAAAAACATTATGTATATCATTGATTCCGTAGATACTACGTGCAATACACGTGCTTACTGCTAATAAATTAAAAGTAAGCATAGGTAAAGCGACCAAGGACTAAACTTCAATTTGGAAAAATGTGAAATTTTATGTGAAAATGCCATTTTTAATTTGGGGAAATTTGGCCTAATTAGAACTATAATTTCTGTATTAATTACATGAAAAATACCCCAAAATCCCGAAAGCGAAAAATAAAAAATAAATAGCCCACAAATTGACTTTGTCCCTCTTTGAAGTTTCTGTCGTTATTTCGAATATTTATCGTTTTTATTTTGAATTTCTTTTGAATTTTTATTTAATATTCTTTCTTTTTCCACTTTTTACATGATTGAGAATTAATCATATTACGTGAATATTAGTTTAAATACTTTTTTAGCTTAATGGTGCTTATAGAGGTCATGGTGTGGGGGTAGAGGTTAGGAGGAAGATGGAGTCGATGTGAGAGAGAATTTTTTTATTTATTTAATTTTAATTATTCATTTGGGACTCATTTATACTTTTTTTTTTTGAAAGTTTTGGGATAGCTATTGGTGGTAGTTAGGATAAAGATAATATAGGTAGGAGATATGAATGGCAACGGGGTGAGTATGGGACGTGTCGCCCATTCTCACTCCTGTCTTGTCGGATATTTTTATTATCTTACCCCCTCTTTATACCCGATAAAAATGGGACGGGACAGGGCGGAGCGGAGCGGGGTCTGTACCCCATTTATCGTTTCATTTATTTTTTTTTTTAAATTTAATTTTTGTTTTTATTTTTTCATATTTCTAGTTAGTGAATATTATTACTTTTTCACTAATTTGTTAAAAACAACTTATGCTCTCTTTAAAAAAGATGTATTTAAATAATAAAAATAACTATAAAAAACTTAATTTGAAATTAACGTTAAACAAGGTGGGTAGCGGGGTGGGGACTATGTTTCTCATACCCCCTCCCTGTACCCACTTCGGGGTAATGACCATCACCTCGTCCCATCTCGTTTGCCCGGTTAGATGGGTAATTCTCGCTACATTCGAGACGGGCCCCGCAAGTATCTAATTGAACGTGTTTTTTTGTCATCACTAGTACGAGATAAATAACTTTTAATTTTAAATTTTTTAATTATTGATTTTGGACTCGTTTGTACTTTTTAAAATTTTTGGGATTGAGATTGAGATTGGGATTGGAATTGTGATTGGTGGGGTAGGTGGGAGAGAAATAAGTTTTTGTTTTTCACTTAATTTTGTAATTATTAATTTGGCACTTGCTTTCACCTTTTTAAAAATTTTGAGATTATGACTACATTTAATCCTTTTTTTTATTCTTTTAAATTTGAAGATGCAAGACTTTGTTGAGAAAATGACAAAAAAAAAATTATTTCGTAAAGTTTGGATCATCTAGGAGGTATCCCGTCAAAATAAAAGAATATGAGGTATTTCACAATGGGGACAAATGTCAGGGGATTTTGTGCCAAATATCCTCGTTTTTAATAAAATAAAATTAACATTTTATCAAATTTTTAAGTAAAATGACGGATCTTTCACCAAAAACTAAAAATAAAAATAAAAAATAAAATCCAAGGAGTTGAAAGAGATTTTCTTCCAAGGTAATTTCCTGGGAAGGGGTTATGTGCCTAAACTTGACCTTACCGGACAAAAGACTGGCGTTAAAAACTTGAAATGGTTTCTTATTATTTATTATTTATTGCTCTCTTTAAATTAAATATATATAAAAAGTCTTTAATATTAGGAATGCTTCAAGAAATTATAGGGCCTAATATTGCTTGCATGAACAATGCTTCCTTGATGTGTTGACTTTTCATTTCTTTGCTTGAGGAATTTTTGTAGTGATCAGAGATGGCTTATGCTGCTGTTGTTTCTCTTTCACAAATTCTTCATCAGATCCTTTATATAGATAAATTTTTCAGTATTTATGATCAAGAGGAACAAATTTTATCGCTGTCACTAAAGGTCGACAGAATGAAACATTTTCTTATGGAATCATCCCAAAATAACAGCGAAGAAGTGAAATCGTTGGAAATAAAAATCAGAGATGTGGCTTATCATGCTGAAGATGTCATCGAATCCTTGCAAACAGGCATTCATAAAAGAGTAAGAAAAATTGATCCCAAGATGGAAGAAGAATGTTTAAACATCACAGACTTTCAGAATGTAATAACAGAAATATATAGCCTCGTGGGAAAGATAGAGAAGATTAAAGATTTGAGTTGCAAACAAAGTCTTGAGCTACCGAGATTTTTGCAATCAAGACCTGCTCCTAGTGGGCGGACAATGGTGGCTGGTGAAGACTTGATTCAGATAAAGGATAGACTTTGTAATGATCAACAATCAAAACTCCAAATCATTCCCATTGTTGGGATGGGAGGTATCGGTAAGACTACTCTAGCAATGAATGTTTATTGTGATTCATTTGTCACGTATCACTTTTATGTCCGTGCTTGGGTAAGTCTATCTCAACAATATCATATTCGGGAAATTCTTCTAAGCTTTCTAGATGACATTGGTGTTCTTACTGATAAGATACGCAAAGAGAGCGATGAACAATTAAAAGAACGTATTTACAGAAGTGTGAAGGACAAGAGATACCTGATTGTATTGGATGATGTGTGGACTACTAATCCTTGGAATGACATAAAAATGTTATTTCCAGATGACAATAATGGCAGTCGAATCTTATTGACGACCAGGATAACGGATGTAGCTGATTATGCAAGCTCAACTAACACTCATCACCTGATGCGTTTTCTAAATGAGGAAGAAAGTTGGAATTTATTTCGTCGAAAGGTCTTTGGAGAAGAAAATTTCCCTTCTGCATGGGTGGATGTCGGAAGGAATATAGCAAAAAATTGTCTGGGACTTCCGTTATTAATTGTGGTGATTGCTGGACTCCTTGCAAAGGGCAATAAGCCACTAGATTACTGGGAGTATGTTTCCGTAAATTTAAGCTCAATAGTAGCAGAAAAAGATGACCGCTGCTTAGAGATATTAACTTTAAGTTACAATAACTTGCCTCCTCCTTTGAAACCATGTTTTCTTTATATGGGAATTTTCCCAGAAAACTATGAGATTCCCGTCTCTAGACTCATCAGATTATGGGTTGCTGAGGGATTTGTAGAACCGTCTCAAGCTGAAATATATCTGATGAATCTTATACGTAGAAATCTTATTTTGGTAGGTCAAAAAGGATCTGTTAATGGTAAAATCAAAACTTGCAGAATGCATGATCTTTTGAAAGAGCTCTGCTTGAGGATAGCACATGGGGAGAATTTTCTTTATGTCAAAAGCAGGTATCTGCACTTCTTTCCAGAAGAGGCAAGTTTATTCAAGCGTCGTCTGAGTATTCATGATGATGCTTCATATAGTGGCAGTGACGAGGACATCACAACACAATCAATGTCTCTTGTCCGTTCTTTTGTATACAATGGTTGGGATGATACTCGATTACATTCTTATTATTATTTTGGTTGTCAACTGCTGAGGGTATTGGATATCGTTGGAGTAGAGCTTAGTAGGTTCCCAGAGGAAATACTGCTACTAGTTAACTTGAGGTACATTGCTATCGCCTGTCATGCTGTAATTCCATCTTCTATTAATGTTCTCTGGAATCTACGTACTTTAATTGTTGAAGACCCAACGGGAATTGCAAGTGTACTACCCATTGAAATTTGGGGTATGCAACAGTTGAGGCATCTCAAAATCTCTCGAGTTTTTCTACCTTATTCCCGAAATACTGGAGTCTTTTTCTGTCTATACAATCTAGAGACACTGTCAGTGTTAGACAATTTGGATTATGAACCTAAAGGAACTCCATATTTAAATAAATTGGGAATTCATTATAATTCGGAGTCATCTCATTCTCTCAACGATTTTGTCCATCTCAAAAAACTAGAAACACTGAAGATTCTCTTTGACTCACCAGTAAATTCTACTTTCACTTACATCAGTTTGCCATCAAGTCTCAAAAAGATAACTTTGGAGCGTGGTAGAATTGATTGGGAATACATGAGGATTTTTGGTTCCTTGCCCAATCTAGAAGTGCTGAAATTGCGTGAGTATGCCTTCCAGGGCAGAGAGTGGTTACCAAATGAAGGGGAATTTCTCAAGCTAAAATTCCTGCTAATTTGGGAAACAGATTTGGTGCACTTGAGAGCCAACGGTACCCATTTTCCAAGTCTCGAGCACCTAATCCTCAGGAATTGCAAGAATTTGGTAGAAATCCCATCTGATATTGGAGAGATACTGACACTTGAAACAATTGAGATAGATTACTCCAGTCCTTCTGCTGTGGATTCGGCAAAGAAAATACTAGAAGATCAACGAAGCCAGGGAAATGATGGCCTTCAAGTTTTCTTCCATCCAACAAAAACAAAAGTCTATCCACTAAAATTTGGGGTAAATAAATTCCTCATCCTATATTTTTATTTTACTTTCTTAATTTTTAGATATTGATTAACATGCCAACAGATCCAGCAAGATGAATCAGGTCGATTCTATCGAAGGAACACCAAACTTGATGACTTGAAGGTAATTCATTTCCTCAACCTATATTTGTATGTTACTTTCTTAGGTTTTAGATGCAGGAAGGCAAATATTGGTCACCAATGCTTGGAAACATTATGATCTCAAGACAACTTCTGATTCAACTATCCATCTCTTCAAAATTGATGTAGATCAGCCTCATTTTAGTTAATAGTTGAAACTATCATCTCATTCACAAGTCTCAATTAAGCAACTACTCACCAAGGATTATGTATTGTCAGGCTAAAGCAAAATCCGGAAGCAGCTCCAGTTCTTAGGAATTTTTACTCCAACTCTACCTTCAGAAATGGATTGACTGAAATCTGCAGCTCATGAACATTGTGAGGTATCTCGGTAGTCAAATCGAGCTTCTTCCAACACCCCAAATGCTTTTGGATGCGATCACTTACAACTGCTTGTTTGTTCTTTGATAATATTGAGAATGTATCTTATTTTGGGTTTTCAGTTTTGTATTGTACTATGTCATCCCGATTGTTCTGTACGACATTGTTGATTTCACTCGTTTTTACAGTAGTTTACCTTTGTAAAACGATTAATTCAGCATTTGATGTGTTGTATTAAAGTTCCAAGTTTTCTGATATCCTCTTTTGTATACTTATCTTTCTATTGAGTAATAAAACTCCTTTCACGGTTTCACTCACAAAAATATGTGCATTTTCTTAGGATCCTGTGGTGAATCTTTTATGATATTAACTGTGAATTATGTCCTAAGTATATGAAACTGTTATTTCATGGATGTGATTTTGCTCTCAGTCTCATGATTCTCACGTTATGAATACATTAATGTTCACCACTTAGTTTAATGGTTATGATGTAGAATATGATAATGCCACACCATACGTTATATTTTGATAAATGTTATCTACAGCACATATGACTCATTATTGCCGGACACCATCGTGATTGCATTTATAAGATGAAATTTTCATCACTAATAAGTTCCCTCTATAATTCAAATTCCATCTCCAATGTATAGTTAATATGAGAGAAAAAAACGACAAACGCAAGAGAAAAGTAACAAACATGGAAGAGAGAGTGAGAGATGTAAAATTTGGCGACTCGCTCCTAAACGGTTAATAATTTCTACATTTTTTCTTGCCACGCCAGCTTCACATTGTCCTGACACGCTATATTGGAAATGAACTTTTGTAGACATTTATTACTTTAGCTTATGTGATAAAATTTTAGAGCAATCATCCTTAGCATTTGAAATGGTCTAAAAGAGCTTTCCAAGCTGACTCACGTTTTCACACATGTTATTGTAACCAAAGGAAAAAAAAATACTTGGATACTAGCAACGAAAATAGAAATGAAATTCCTGAGTTACTTGTGCATATATTGTTGATACTTTATGAAACTTTAAATTTTAAGAATTTTAAAACTTGATAACTTCATTGTCAAGATCGTCCAATCAAATGAGTCAGAGAATTATTAAATGCGGAATATACCTTCATTCATTGGGAATAATTTCTTATTACAAGATCTTGATTTTGGATCTTGAATCTTCAAGCTTGAACTGCAATCTTTTCATGTTTGGCTTCTTCACTTTTAATCATGAATTTTGCTTCCTTTGATACTTGAAATCTTTTTCTTGGTTTTGCTTCTTGATCCATAATTTTTATTCTTGATTGTAATTCTTGATTCTTGATTATGTATTTTGGATCTTCCTATTCAATATACTTTCTCTATTAATTCTTATGTTGATGGGATAGTACAAAGAATGGAAAAATTTCATATGAACTGAGGGACATAACCCAATATATATAGTTTCTATATGCATTTCGCCCATCATGAAATATAATTCTAAAGAAATTTGATCTCTACACATATAATATGATCCATACATTATTTAAATACTCAAAACTCAATTATTTAATTCTTTATTAGATCACTTTAATTTTTAGCTTAACTTTAAAATAGTCTTGTACACAATTAATTACATGCATAAAGCCACTTGATAAATTAATATTTTTTCTCAAAATCTTCCAGTTGGGCCATATATATTACCTTATGATTGTGTACAATCTTATGAGCTAGAAACTTTTGTTATCATAACAAAAAGACATCTCCAGACAATCTCGTCCATTAATTATATCAATATAGGATAAAAAAAAGATCTAAGTTACAAGTATCATAATTAAACCCATCAATAGTCACGTATATCATCACAATCAAATGACATAGATCAATTGTGAATGTATAACATGAAAACTACATGCAATGTGATGCAAACATGCATATTTCCAATTGGTACTATCTTATTTTTAAATGAGATCAACCATAAACTTTAATCAAAATGACATTGAAATGAATACTTTATTTATGAAATAAACCAAATATTCATGGATAAAAATACGTGTCTAGAATAGACAACATTCGAATGCAAACTCCACTAAATTGGCATATCATCAAAATATGCAATACCCATTTAGCAGTATGCTCATGCAAGACCTCGAGTGGTAGCCCTTTAGTAAGCAGATCCTCAATTATAGAGTTTGTCCTAATATTTTTTTTTATAGAAACCTGAATACTCTGAATTCTTTCCTTAACAACCAAGAATTCAATGTTTATAAATTTTGACATTGTCGAACTCAGCCTATGTTTGGTACACATCAAAATTTTCATTTTCATTATTCTACTCATTTTCAACCACACATTTTTCAATAAAATAATATTTTTCATCACATCAATAACTTTCCCTTATTTTTCAACCACACATTATTTTTTATTTTACTTTCTTAATTTTAGATATTGATTAACATTAACATGCCACCAGATCCAGCAAGATGAATCAGGTCGATTCTATCGAAGGAACACCAAACTTGATGAGTTGAAGGTAATTCATTTCCTCAACCTATATTTGTATGTTACTTTCTTAGGTTTTAGATGCAGGAAGGCAAATATTGGTCACCAATGCTTGGAAACATTATGATCTCCATACAACTTCTGATTCAACTATGCATCTCTTCAAATTTGATGTAGATCAGCCTCATTTTAGTTAATAGTTGAAACTATCATCTCATTCACACGTATCAATTAAGCAACTACTCACCAAGTATTATGTATTGTCAGGCTAAAGCAAAATCTGGAAGCAGCTCCAGTTCTTAGGAATTTTTACTCCAACTCTACCTTCAGAAATGGATTGACTGAAATCTACAGCTCATGAACATTGGGAGGTATCTCAGTAGTCAAATCGAGCTTCTTCCAATACCCCAAATGCTTTTGGATGTGATCACTTACAACTGCTTGTTTGTTCTTTGATATTATTGAGAATGTATCTTATTTTGGGTTTTCGATTTTGTATTGTACAATGTTATCCCGATTGTTCTATACGACATTGTTAATTTCACTCGTGTTTACAGTAGTTTACCTTTGTAAAACGATTAATTCAGCATTTGATGTGTTGTATTAAAGTTCCAAGTTTTCTAATATCCTCTTTTGTATACTTATCTTTCTATTGAGTAATAAAACTCCTTTCACTGTTTCATTCACATCCACGTAAGCAATATATCCACGTGGGCAGCCATGTGCTCTGAGTAGCCAAGTGGGCAGAAAGTCAACAGGGGAATTAACAGAATCAAAGGCACTAAACAGAACAATTGTCTGAGGTCCTTTAAACATCGAAGCAGAGGTTCATTTGATGTCCCTTCAGTTTGAGGAAATAGAAGCCTACCTGAAGCCCCCAGCAGAGGCTTTTGCGAGATGCCCGAAGTTCAATTACGCCAGAGGTCCATAGGCCAAAGCTGACCTTGATTCATACCAACGCCGACACTGCTTCGCAACAGATTTGAAGATCTTTTGAAAGTGATTGATGTGACGTATGTAATAAAGTGGTATGTAATAAAGTGTCTATTGTCTCAGTGTATGTGTCAATGTGTCAGCCTACAACTAGAGCAGCTGACCCTTTGTGAAATATTAATTGTGATGAGTGGACAGTGATGTGAAGCTTCGGTCTAGGAGATGCAGCCACGTGGATTTGATCCAACGATCACCACGTCGGCTAGAATAGTATAAATAGCCTTTCTTTGTATGTTAAGGGGGCTGGTTGAAGGTCTCTTGCATGCTAAGAAGAATTTTACCCTCATTCTCGGAAAAATACACAAAGATTGAAAGATATTTGCACATTTTGTCATTTACATGCATTACAAACCCAAATTGTGATAATACATTGAGAGTTTAACGTGAAATTACAGTAATCTTATCCCATATCTATCCTTCCACATAATCAAATTACAAATGAAGGAAGTCTCAGAAAAATCCGCTCAGCATTCGTTGATAGCACGATCGCTGTTGTCACAAAATTGCTGGTGTTCGAACGTCACTGTCTCTTATCGAAAAGCGCCTCTTACGTCCATTCAGATTTGACTATCGTCCACATTCCGGTAGAAATGCGCCTGATCAGCACTTGACATGGCAAGAATGAGCTCGACATCTGTTGGCATCATTTTTTGGGGTCAACAGATTGGCGTTGTCTATGGAAAACCTTACATTTAACCAAGAATACACATGGAGAAAAGCTCTTACCTTTTGAAAAAAAGGAATATCCTTGAGAAAGGAACCGTTAAGAGCCAGAACACTTGAAAAGGGGATAAATTTCATACTAAGCGATTGAGACATGAGCTCTACTGAAGAAAATGCCCCAAGAAGAATGAGGGAACACCCTGAAGAAGGGAGACCCTCGCGCGCTGCCCCGCAACTCGTCCACGACTCCCAATGTTCAAAAGATGAGGTTCCAGAGGTGGAGGCAAGGTCACAGCCAGGCTCACCAGGGAAATGGCAACAATGACTTCCAACATGAGAAACATCACTCAGCAGAACTTAGCCATGCAGAAAATGCTGATGAATATGCAAGGGCGAGAAGGCTATCAGGCTCCTCAATACATTGCCCTTGAGGATGTCTTTTTGAAAGCTCAAGCATATGAATGGAAGCTCCTTGGGAAAGAGAGGTCGATGTAGATTCATCGACCAATTATGCCACGAAAATACTACCCGAAGCTCCATTCAATTTTCCTCCAAACTACTAACCAGAAGATAGACCCCAGAAGTCTGCAAGTGTTTTTGATAGGATAGGCATGGGGGCACCTAGAAATAGGTAAGCTCATTCGCCCTAGGTACCTAGAAATAGGCATACCTATCCTCCCCCTCTAATGCCTAGGAATAGGCAATAGGAACCTCGTCCAAATGAGGATCAACCCATGTAACATGAAGAGCCTCCGGTCTGACCCCCTAGAAATAGGCGTAAAAGACGAGACCAGGCTAGGAATGAAGCAAGAACCTCCCAATTACCTCCCCAAACTCATCAAAGGGAAGATGGGGATTCAGATGGGCTTCAAAGGTCCTGTGATCAAGATGATGCGGACGAATATTCTCCTTTCTCTGAAGCTATAAGAAATGCTCCCATGCTAAACCACTTCACACTTCCTAAAATACCAAAATATGATGAGGGAGGCGACCCCACAAAACATATAAACAATTACAAGACTCACATGAATCTGAAAGAAGCCACCTCAGTAATGAAGTGTAGAGCCTTCCACTTGACCTTAAGTGGTGGTGCATAAATTTAGTACACTAGACTACCAGATGGAAGCATCCGAAGTTGGCCCGAGTTCAAGAAAGCTTTCTTAAAATGCTTTGCAACCAACAAAGAAGGAGAAAGACCCATCCAAAGGTTGCAGGATATGAGGCAGCAACAAGGTGAATCTTTGAAAAATTTTATTTCACGCTTCACCGATAAGATGACATACTGTGTACAAGTTACGGATAGAGAGACATTAACTGCCCTCAGAGGAAGATTAGACATGAAATCTCTTTTCTGGAGAGATGTACAGAACAAGGATCCTGCCATCTATGACGCCTTGTTAGAAATGATAAAACGCGAAATTCTCAATAAAGGGTTAAAAGAACATAGGAATAAGGCTAGCCAAGGCCTACCACCTCCACAAATACAAAGGGGAAGAGGTACTTCCTCTCATCTAATGGACAGTCAAGCCCCAATGAATTATGGACAAGAACTGGCTATCGTCGCGCTTAATGCGGTGCCAACTTTAGCCTATGAAGAGGTCAATCCTGGTGCTGGAATACATCAACGTTAACCCAACCTAAGGCTCCCACCAAGGGGACGAGGCTTTGAACCTAGAAATAGGGATGAAGCACCGCAGTATTGCTCATATCATCAGCCTTATGGACATTAGACAGAGAATTGTCGGGATGCCGCAAGACATTCTCCAAACAATGTTCCAAACAGGCAGAGTCGACAACCTCGGAACAATGAACAATGTCGACTTAATCGGAACGGCGAGGCCCCTCACCAAACAATGAACATGAGCCCATTCGAGAAATTGACACAATCATTGGTGGTCCTCATATGGGTAGAGATTCTAGAAGTTCTCAAAAAAACTATGCTAAGGAGGCAAGCGACCTGATCATGACTAGCTACATAGTGAACCAGTCTCCGAATGGAAGAGCAATCCCTCCAATCACTTTTACACAAGAGGATACGATGGGAGTCCATTATCCACACTGTGATGCCTTAGTAATAAGGGTCGTTGTGGCCCGCAATAGCCTGAAAAGAATGTTGATAGATAATGAAAGCTCAGTCAATATATTATTTGGCACAACCTTTGACAAAATGAAGGTGGACCACGAACTGACCCAATGAGTTCCCCCTTTGTATGGCTTCACGGAAGACATCATCATCCCAAGGGGCAACATCACACTAGCAATAGAAATAGGGGCGAAACCCTTGATTGCACGCCATTTTATGGAGTTCCTTATAGTTGATAACCGATCTGCCTACCATGGGGTACTTGGAAGACTCGCCTTAAAGGAGCTCTGGGCAGTCACCTCAATTCATCACTTATGTGTAAAGTTTCTAACTAAAAATGGCATCGCCACTATTCGAGGCAATCAGAGAGGAGATAGGGAATGCAACTCCAATTCCTTAAGGAAAGTAGAGCCGAGAATATACGTCATCTTTGCTGACGTTCATATGGACGACCTCCCCGAACAAGAAATTTTCCCTAAACAATTGGAAGACATCCTCATAGCCGAAGCTCCTGAAGAAGGGGACGTGTCCGGAGCAACACAAGCCCCTGCACAAGGGAAGGCTACTGAAGACACAATTAACTTGGAAGAACTGGACCCTCGCATTATTGACTGTGAGCCTCAAACCTCGCCAATGGAAGAGTTGGAGACCTTCCCAATTGACCCTATGGATCCAACGAAATTCCTACAGGTAGGGAGCAATATACCGCTGAAAATTAAGGAGAGGTTGAAAAACTTCTTACTTAAAAACCTGGATGTGTTTGCCTGAAAACACGGCGACATGATAGGCACCGACCCCAAGATGAGTTGTCATCACTTAAACATTGATCCAAAAGCTACGGCTCGCAGGTAGAAAACACGGGCCCTTAACCCAGAAAGGTATGAGGCTCTCAAAGATGAGGTAATAAAATTGATTGATAATGGTTTCATTAGATAATCTATGTATCCAAAATGGGTATCCAACCCAGTTCTGGTGAAGAAGCATAAAGAAAAGTGGAGAGTGTGTATCGACTTTTCAAATCTAAACCAAGCTTGTCCTAAGGACAGCTTTTCACTTTCCAGGATAGACCAACCGGTCGACTCAACTGTTGGACATTAGCTCCTCATCTTTATGGATGCCTACTCCGAATACAACCAAATCCCCATGTTTCCACTAGATGAAGAACACACCTCATTCATCATAAATAAAGGGCTCTATTGCTACAAGGCAATGTCATTCAACTTGAAAATTAGAGGCTACACGTAAGCAATATATCCACATGGGCAGCCACGTGCTCCGAGTAGCCAATTGGGTAGAAAGTCAATAGGGGAATTAATAGAATCAAAGGCACTAAACAGAATAATTGTCTGAGGTCCTTTAAATGTCGAAGCAGATGTTCATTTGAAGTCCCTTCAATTTGAGGAAAAAGAAGCCTACCTGAAGCCCCAGCAAAGGCTCTTGCAAGATGCCTAAAGCTCAATTACGCCAGAGGTCCATAGGCCCAAAGTTGACCCTGATTCATACCAACGCCGACATTTCTGCGCAACAGATTTGAAGATCATTTGAAAGTGATTGATGTGACATATGTAATAAAGTTTCTGTTGTCTCAGTATATGTGTCAGTGTATTAGCCTACAACTAGAGCGACTAACCCTTTGTCAAATATTAATTGTGATGAGTATACAGTGATATGAAGCTTCGGTCTAGGAGATGCAACCACGTGGATCTAATTTAACGATCGCCACGTCGGCTAGAATAGTATAAACAACATTTCTTTGTATGTTAAGGGGGCGGTTTGAAGGGTGCTCTTGCATGCTAAGAAGAATTTTACCCTCAGTCCTGGAAAAATACATAAGGATTGAAAGATATTTAAACATTTTGTCATTTACATGTATTATAAATCAAAATTGTGATTAGACATTGAGAGTTTAACGTGAAATTACAGTCATCTTATCTCATATCTATCCTTCCACATATTCAAATTATTAATGAAGGAATAGTCTCAGAAAAATCGCCCAGCATTCGTTGATAGCGCGATCGTTGTTGTCACAAAATCGCCAATGTTCGAACGTCATTGTCTCTTGCCGAAAAGCGTCTCTCGCATCCATTCAAATTTGAATACCATCCACATTCCAGTATAAATGCCCCAGATCAGCGTTTGACGTAGCAAGAGTGGGCTCGACATCTGTTGGCGTCATTTTTCGGGGTCAACAATATTAACTGTGAATTATATCCTAAGTATATGAAACTGTTATTTCATGGATGTGATTTTGCTCTCAGTCTCATGATTCTCACGTTATGAATACAATAATGTTCACCACTTAGTTTAATGGTTATGATGTAGAATATGATAATGCCACACCATACGTTATATTTTGATAAATGTTATCTACAGCGCATATGACTCATTATTGCCAACATCATCGTGATTGCATTTATAAGAAGAAATTTTCATCATTAATAAGTTCCCTCTATAATTCAAATTTCATCTCCAATGTATAGTTAATGTTATATAAATTGTTGTTCAAATATTGTTGATTGAGAAATTGAGTTGAAAGTTTTGCCTACCATTTGGACGTGCGTACGCACACTTGAAGTTGAGAAGAACTGAGGCTAAATTTTC
>CAIGRF010368460.1:38728-79665 GCA_903798235.1 Fraxinus ornus | reverse complement strand
ATTATATGTACAGAACTTATAATTTACAATTTTATACTCGTTTGGAATGATTCATTCAACTCTATACTCTTAATTACAATCAAAACATACCTCAACTACAAGAATATTAAGATTTAAGAACAACCTCGACGTGGGTGAAGTTGTTAGAAAATTTATTAGTTGCAATACTATAAAGTGCAGGAAAACTTATCGACTGATCGAGTCTCGTGACAGCACGATGTCCTAAACCAAAATTACTCGTTGATAACTGCTGCGACATCTGTGGACAATCACTTCTATGATACAACAATCGAATAAACCAATTGTACAGCAATTACAAATAGTTTTCAGAACTATCAAGTGTACTCTATAAAATATTAAAAATTGAGTATAATATTTTAATGAATAGGAAGATACAATTTCGTATTTTTTTTCTCTTCTAATTATTTTCTAATGCTCGATGTGTGTTTATATAAACAGAAAAATGATGTAACTGCCTCCACCATAATCCAGTATTATTTGCAATTTTTATGACTAGTGGTACTGAGTTGTTAATATTGGACAGTTAAAAATGATCATATTTTACTAACTAGTTGACCCAATAAATAATTTTGAAAATGATTAAAAAAATTATTATTAAAATCAAGAGAGCCCATCCACCATGATTCAATATTATTTGCAATTTTTATGACTAGTGGTAATGGGTTGTTAAAAACGGTAATATTTTACTGGTTAATTGACCCATTGAACAATTCTGAAAATGATTAAAAAAATTATTATTATAGAAATCAAGAGAGCCCAAAGCCCCAATCAACCTTTTAATATAATGCTTGAGCACAACTCGAACCTCCCGACCTCTCACACAAATCCCACAATTTTCACCAATTGGACAATTCACATATTATATTTATTGTATAAATATCTCACATTATTTCCTTTCATGATCATTAGTAGTTATTGTCTCCCTTAAATCTCATTATAAAGGTTGATCCCCAACATTGAGGGCCCCCCATCGCTCCCGCTGCTAGAGTATCGTGGAAAAGGTAAATCGCGGATGTGCCTCAGTAAGTCAGGGTACAAGAGCTGTCATACTGGTGCCTACAAAGAGTCCAATTCCAAACCTTATTAGAGACAGAAATCGAACCCTCACACTGCGACTGCCAGTTCAGCCGAGACTATCTCACTCCTGTCTTTTACACCACTGGGCTATGCCCCGGGACCCCTTAAATCTCATTATAAAATTGAAAGAAATTGGTTAATGAGTTAATAATTGTTATTAAGAGAGTGTTTGGTACATATTAAAATGAAAGAATGTATTTCCCTTTTTTGGTGTAGTGCACACAAATTCCACACTTTTCATTAATTGGACACTTCATCTGAATTAATTTTTTTTTTTCGCATATTATATTTATTACATAAATATCTAACATTATTTCCTTCCATGTTCATTAGTAGTTACTTGTCTCCCTTAAATCTCATTATAAAATTGAAAGAAATTGGGTTATGAGTTAATAATTGTTATTAATTTACATTTTCAAAGAGAAATAGGATCGGCATAATTCCCGAAATTAATTAAAGAAAAAATAAATTCCACTAGTACTATATTCCTGGTTAGTTGCAATTTTATATATCAGAAAACTAGACAATAATTTGGGACAATATTATCTTAGGCTAAGACTACGGCCTGTCCACTCAGGTACAAGCTGTACTCGGTTTGCTGACAATGTCAAAGAATTTTAAGGAAATAAATAACACAGAGACCCTCTAACTTCTATTTATAGAAACCCTTTTAGTCACTTCTGAAAACTAAAACACAGAGAAATAGAGAGATATACATACGTGCTCGTGCATATATCACTTAAGAGGGAGAGAAATTAAGAGATATGAAGCATTTTAGCCATCCTCACGATATGCATGTTATCGAAGTACCAAGCGAAAATAAGCAGCAGACATGTTTTGGTTGTAACCTTCCCTTATTTGGTTCTTGTTACACTTGCTCACCTTGCAGTTTTTACCTTCATAAATTCTGTTTTGACTTGCCACAATCTGCTCGATTCAAATCCCAACACAAACACAATCTTGGCCTCCTCTACCCGCCATATATCCAGGGGGGTTGTGAAGCCTGTGGTGAATCCTGCAATGGATTCACCTACAATTGCTCAAAGTGCAAATTCAACCTTCATGCCAATTGTGCTAGTTTGCTTGAAACTGAGCCCAAAAATGATCGTGAGAGATATACTGCATTGTTCTTGAGGCACAAGATATCAGAACAGAAAAAGTCGAAAGCTGAACTTGGCTCGATGAAAGCTAAGAATCAGCACTATGAGGCAGAACGTGCACGCATAAGACAGATGGGGATGGAATCGGATTTGCAGCGCAGAAGGCAAAACCTGTATAATCAACAGTTGAACAGTATGTCAGATTCTATAAATTTCATGGGCCAAATTGGAACATCAAATTATACCCATAGATACTATTAAAGAAGATTTTAGCAGATTCTATCCATTTCATTGAGACAACATTATTCATTTATGCTTCCTTATGTGACACTTCTTTCACGTTGGCTGTTTCTAATATGTCGTGTGCGTTATTCAAATGTTTGGATTTCTTTTATCTTCATTTCTACAATTTACATTTTCAGTTTGATATATACCAGCCATTTGTATCATCACTAATAAATGTGTGTACCATGAATCTAGTTTGTTTACTTCTTCCATTGCTTTTCTTTTATTTTGGTAAACATTTAGAATAAAACAAGAAATTCTTAAAATAAAAACCTCTCTTTTTTCTAATAGAACTCCTAATAAAAATAAACTCTTACTAAACTTGAACATGAACTGCCCGTTTCTTTATACCAAAGCCAAATACTTCAATACGAAGGACGCATTAACACAAAATGATTAAATATTTTGTGAGTCACACTCTCACATGTATCAAAGTCACATTTAACATAAAAAAAAAAAATGATTTGAACATTTCACATATCAAATACAAATGCGACATATTTAAAGTCGCGTTATTCATAAGTTGAACTAAAACCTTGCAGACTGCCATATTTGTACAAATTTCAGAGTATTGAAATATAGATGGTCACACTAAAGGACTGCAGGTCACAATAATGAAAGAAACCTGATGTGCCCACTTCATTTATCAAATTCAAATGCCACACTTTACAGGTCGCACTGCTCAAATTTCTCATTACAACGTATTTAACATCACATGTCAATCAAGTCTTTTATTGGGAAATTTGTGATCGATTACCCTTGACACAGATGACCGGATACAAATTAAGACAAAATTTAAACAACATGGAACAGAATAGCATGAAATTATTTAATTAATTAATTTTATTTTTTTTATAAATGCCCGGTCCTGAATGAATTAGAAGATATTTTTTCAAGGTTCCGTCGATGATTAGAAGAAATTTTGGAAGTAATGAGGTAAAAAGGATTGGAATTGTGTTTGGTTCAGGTTTCCATTTTTGGTGCTGAATGCTAATGATATCTTCAGCTTTGCATTAGGAAGTGGTGTGTATAGATAAGTAACTTAACTACTTAGGAAGAGAGAAATTAATTTTCATTAGTCCCAATTATTCTGATTTTCAAAAAAATCCCTAGAAACCTGATTTATAATTAAAAGAAAAGAAATTTTTGATTTTTCAGCATAAGAATTTTGTGGACTTCTTTTACTCCCAACAAAGTCTTTTATTGGGAAATTTGTGATCGATTACCCTTGACACAGATGACCGGATACAAATTAAGACAAAATTTAAACAACATGGAACAGAATAGCATGAAATTATTTAATTAATTAATTTTTTTTTTTTTTATAAATGCCCGGTCCTGAATGAATCAGAAGAAATTTTTTCAAGGTTCCGTCGATGATTAGAAGAAATTTTGGAAGTAATGGGGTAAAAAGGATTGGAATTGTGTTTGGTTCAGGTTTCCATTTTTGGTGCTGAATGCTAATGATATCTTCAGCTTTGCATTAGGAAGTGGTGTGTATAGATAAGGAACTTAACTACTTAGGAAGAGAGAAATTAATTTTCATTAGTCCCAATTATTCTGATTTTCAAAAAAATCCCTAGAAACCTGATTTATAATTAAAAGAAAAGAAATTTATGATTTTTCAGCATAAGAATTTTGAAGGACCAGTTAGTTTTCCCTGAAACAAAGTTAAATGTTAAAAGTCTAACAAGAATATGGTGAGTTAATTGTCCCAATAATCAATAAGCTTACGTCTGTATTTTCGATTGCTCACTAAAGTTTCAAATATCAAGTTTTGATCATTAAACTTATCAAAATGTTAGATGTTATTCACTAGAATGACTTCCATTTCATAGCTGTAACGAAATAGCAAACCTAGCAGACGGAATTCACCGTTGGTGTCCAAACACCATTATGTTATTAATCACAAAAGACCAACTTGCCATGTACAAATGGCATCTTTGATTACATACTATACTTTAAAATGATCAAATTTTGGCCACTGAAGCTGGGATGATATGAAAATTTTGGAATTATTAGGGTCTATTTAGGAATACGCCTGCTTTATGGCAATATGATTATAAGGACTTGAATGGTTTAGCATTTTCTTTTTGCAAGAGATTGAATGGTGTAGGTAAACAAAAGGGAAAGACGTAAAAAAGAGAAGGAAGGGAGCTAAAGAAGATTACATTCAACGTTCACAAGGGAAGTCTACACTTTCAAGAAAGGGACAAGCTGTGATGACATGATCCGTTTGTGGCAGTTAAGGACACAACAAAAGATATCACGCAAGGGCCGATGCTCCAGATCTCGTAATTTTTGTCAAACTATAAATTATTCTCAATGCTTATTAATGTATGCTAGTCAATTCTTCCCCTATCTAGGAGTGTTTCAACATGCCGTTGGAGCTAGTGTCATCTGAAATAGGCTCAGTAGTGCAAAGGACATGAGTGAAGTAGTCTCAGCTGAGCTGACAGCCGCATTGTGAGGGTTCGATTCCTGCCTTTAACAAGGTTTGGAATTTGACTCTTTGTGGGTACCAGTATGGTAGCTCTTGTACCCTTACCTGATGAGGCATATTCCGCTATTTACTTCCTCCACGATGCTCTAGAGATGGGGCGGGGGGGCCCTCAAGGTTGGGATTCAACCTTTAGTGTCATCTGAAATAGAGTAGACCCGAGCTATTGGGAATAAAGTAAAAAAAATATTGATGTGCACAAACTTCAAATCAAACTATGAGACCCGCCACAAGAGAACCCCAAATTGAGGAACAGAATTTCAGGTCTTTAAATTTTTATGTACTGTATCAAGTGTTGCCTACATCTCGTAAAAAATTGCTCTCAATAATTTTCTCTTGTACAAGAAATAGTCTTTACTTGCCCAACTTTTTTTTTAATATTTTCGCTTCAAGGAAATACTTCCACTGTCTTTCTTCTCCATTTTTTCTCTATCCCTTCTTTTAGGTATGTGTGTATTCAAGGAATTTATTTATATTCATTTGTAGATTAATAATTGATCAATTGAAGTTTTGAATGGTGTATATTTATTTGATTTTCTAGGGTTTTGAGTCCAAAGGCGAAAATACTTTAGACGAAAGAAACGATGTCGTTGAGGCCAAGTGCAAGGACGGATGTGTGTTGGAACATGTAAAAGGTGGTGGTGGATACGGAGGAGGAAGGAGAATATGGTGGAGATCCGAAAGAGCAAGCGTGATGAGAGTTTACTCAAAAAGCACCTTCTCTTCACTTTGCGGTCGAGAAAAATATTTTTCTTTTTTTTTTTTCCAAGTTTTGGTTTTTATATCATCTATGCGAATATATTAGTATAATATCTGTATGTGTGTGTGTGTATGTGTGTAGTAGAATTTGTAACTGATCATAGCTTGTTTTGTTTACAAATTTTGAGTGACGTTTTGAAAGCTAAATCATGCTTGTTAGAATACTACTAGAGATTCATGGGGACTAAGGAATTGTTTTTATTATAGATTTTACTGTTTACGATTTGTGAGGAAGTTTTGAACTTTCGAATCAAAATAGAGCAGGTTGTTAAATAGTACTATTATATGGGTAATAGTGTATTGAAATTTGTGGATTTTGAAAGGCTTAGTTTGAGTTTATGTTAACTATTGATGATTGATTGGAGAAATTGCATTTTGATTTCCTATTCTGAATTTCATATATTACGTTTCTAATGTAGTCGTCAGTCACATCCCAAATGTTGGTGGTTGATGTTAAATATTTATTTGAGGCTTGTGAGTTGTGATGGTAGAATTCTCCAGGGTGTGATACTGTGATTTCATAATTTTTCTCGAAATTCTACTTCTCAGGTAAGCGATGGTTTGCCCTAAATTATTATTGAATATATTGAAAATGTTTGAAATATTGTCGGCTTATATAATTGCATCATAATTGGCTGGTTATTGTAGGATCAATTGCACAGGCGCACGTAGTAACTATATTGAAAGCTTTAATTGTAAGATGACAGCGATATTTTGTAATTGTCATTTAGGTTAGTCATTGGGTACTAGATATAAATTCATACATCATGCCTCCTAAATATGAGTCTAAAGCTCTAAAGAGAAAAACGAAACGAAATAAAATGGTTAAACAACTAAATTATTTAGAATTGATTGACGTTTTTACCTCTAAAACAGCAATGCGAATAGTATTTAATTGATTGTTTAAAACTTTGCAAGTTTTATTATTTTATAATATAAATCTTTTGTATAATATATTTATTTGTTGTTTTACTATTAAGTTTTAAATTAACAATAAGTTGCATAATACACTATTGGATTTTGTGTTTACGTTGATTTTAGGGGCCTAATTTATGGAGTGCGCCTCAGGCCCCGAAAATCAAAGTACCGATCCTGCTTGAGCCCCTTTTTGTTTGTGTTTAAACTTCTTACTTTCTTGATTCAACTCATCTGGCTAAAATGTGCGAACGAAATTCTTAATTTCTTTTTGCTATCAAGGTATGCTTTGTTTTTCTGATACACAAATCATAATCCTATCATGAATAATGATTTTTCTGTATATGCATGGATGGATTTGTCAAAAAAAATTCGGCCCAATGTCTCCTGCCAAGGGCAGTGATCCTTGATGGAACTAGAAAATACATACTACATTTTGCAATATAAAAGAAATAACAAAAAATTTAGTTTACACACTGCTCATCACACTATGCGAGCTCGCCATTCCCGACGTCATTACTTCAACTGGAAGGAGGGGGATGCAGAAGGCGGGCTACTAACTCCCTGAAGTTGTAACAAAGTAGCTATACTGGAAGGTGTGACTGGATCACCTTCTTTTTATAGAGAGCTTTGGTTTGACAATATTCTTCACAGTCAAAATAAAAAGAAAAGAGCTACGTATGAGTAAAACTTGGATATGGAAGTCTTTCTTTCATTTCTCAATACTGAAGTAAAACTAAGCTCATTAGCCTATTATCATATGTTGGAACAAGTTGATAGTGTTATGTTTTTAGTGGTATTGGAAATTATTTAGATAAAATGATTATTGTAAAAAAATAGGATTGTTACAAAAGAGTTGTAAAAGTCAAGGAATCTTTTGGAAGGTAGTATAATCCTTAAAAGAGTCCAAGGTGTCAAAGAAGATCACATATGATCAAGGGAATGCAATTTAGAGTTTAAAGAGTGTCAAATAGCATCACAAGTTATGTTAAAAAATTCCAGTCGCAACTTGCAAAGCATTTTTCACATGGAAAAAATTGGAATTTGGACAATGTTATTTCTAGAATAATTATATTTCCTTGAGTTAGCTTTCCAATGCATTTTGAATCACCTTAACCGATGGCTCGGCGATCGAGCGATAGTCGACGTTCAGAAATCTGTTTTGTTTCAAACACTTGGTTTTTCGATCTCTTTTCATTCCAAACACTTTTTTCTATATATCCCCTAACCTAAAAACGTTCAAAAAAGTGTGGATGATCATTGTTTTACATCATTATATCATTATTCCAAGATCCAAGAACACATCCAAATATTGAGAGTTACCTTTTAATTTTTGAGATCAATCAACCACAAGTTTGGAAAAAAACATCAAATTCATATAATCCAAAACACTCATTTCCTAAATATCATTAGGAAGGTACTTTCTCAATAACCTTCAGAGATTGCTGAAGATTGAGAGAGGTTGGACCAGAATCACGAGAAAAGTACAAAAACGAGGTGTTCTAGTGTTCCACATGAAATAGACAATTCCAAAATATCGGGAGCATGTGTGAGTGAAGCACGTTCCACCAGATCTTGGAGATTGCAGAAATTAGATCAACGAGCCTAGTGGGTTTTTTAGGTTGGATCATACTGTAAATTCTTATTGTCTATAGTAGAAACTAGTGGCTTGGTCCCAGAGTTTTTACCGGGTTGAGAATTTTCTCCTTCATCAAATCTTGTGTTATTTACTGTTTTAATTATTTATTGCGGCAATTTAACATAAAATAATTTGACTTGATTGACTAAACATCTAGAACAGTTAAAAAATGACTTGTTACTTTTAATTGATAAATTTTA
Organism: Fraxinus ornus; assembly: GCA_903798235.1. Lineage (NCBI taxonomy): Eukaryota > Viridiplantae > Streptophyta > Magnoliopsida > Lamiales > Oleaceae > Fraxinus > Fraxinus ornus. The sequence goes on along the minus strand of CAIGRF010368460.1, from coordinate 71,169 downwards.
ATTCTACGTTATTCATATATTAGGTGATTTTAATGTTGAACTAATAACTTTCAAGTGGTATCAGAGCTTAATAGCGATCTTTAACCCAAAATTTTGTCTAGATGAATCAATCAGTTTCTGATTTGGGATCTGAGTATGATATGGAAATTCGGGAGGCACGTGAACAATTATTTGAGGAGAATCTTAAGATTAAGAAGGTGAATAAAACTGTACTTAAAAATGTTGATGCACTTGAATTAGAAAAAGAGAGCCTTATAACGAAACTTGAAGAGTCGACTAGATATTTGAATTAATTAAGGGTTGAGAAAGAATCTTTAGATGTTAAGGTTAAATCTCTTACAAGTGATCTTAAAAAATCAAATGCCCAACTTCAAACTTTTTCTAACGGATCTAAGAAAAATGATAATATGATAGGTCCGAACAAACCAACTGGGAATAAAAGAGATTTTGACTATAATGAAACAAATTCTCATACTAGTTAATCTCCTAATAAGTTTGTACATGCCTCGAAGCCTAAGGTTCAAAACGTGAAACCTAGAGTTGCTCATAGGTTCATCCCCACGTGTCAGTATTGTGGTAAGATAGGACACATAAGATTTAAGTGTCGTAAACTATTGAATAGGAATACGACTAAGAATGTAGGTGTCCGAGGACCAAAATCATCGATACAACATAAGTTTCCTCCACCTAAAGTTCAAAATTTGAAATCTATGATTGATCCTAAATTTATTCCTACATGTTTCAATTGTGGTTAGTTAGGACATAAAAGGCCTCGGTGTTATAAATTCTTGAATAGAAATAAAAAAAAAAAGAAAAAAAAAAAGAATTTCACTAGTTAGAAATCAGGATTTTGATGTCCGAATTGACTTCCTTACTAACCATGTGAGTCTAGGGATGAAAAAAAAGCTCGTCGACTCAGCCGGCTCGAGCCCCATTTTGGGGCATCGGCTCCAGCCCGGGGCGACCTGCACGAGCTGCCTGTTGTAAAAAAAATTGAAAAAGCAGCTAGCACTTTAGAGGTAAATATTTTAGCTACATGCATAGTGCAGGCTGCCTGCAGCTAGCCGAAAATGTTTAAAAAAATTCAAACCACCAAGCCTCATTTTTTAGGTCGAGCTTTTGCTGGCTCAGGCTAAAAAAAAGCTCAATCATGTTTTGCTCGAGTTGAGCCCGAGCTTCGAGTTTTGGCTCGGTCCTTTGACATTGCTATTTATAACCCTTTTAGTCAAGTGCACTGAAATATATGCAATTTCTCTCAAGTTCTAGAATATGCCTTATATCTGTAAGTGTTCTGATAGCCACATCGGACATTATGATTCTGATTGTACAAACTTCGACAATTTTACAAGGCTCGTTGTTTCCCATAATAACTGTATCTCTCGAAACTCCTTCATAAGTTGAAAACCAGTTCTTGTTGGGACACATGAAAAGTACAAGCCGAGTCAAGAACACATTCCTCACATGGTTTAAAATCCATGTCAGAAATCACAGGAAACTCTCCTTCACTTTGCCCACTTGCACAACATCAGTCTCCACTGTATTAACATGTTGCTTCATTTTATCAATAGCACCAGCAACTTTATTTCTGTTCTTTAAGGCATAACAATCAACTCTAATATGATCATTCTTCTTACAATAGTGGCGTGTCTTTTCAACATGTCTAGATTTCGATATGCCCCTCATATTTATACCAAGATTCCTATTTTAATTTTTTCCACGCACAACCAAGCCTTCAGTATGATTCTCAGATTCTCCAACAAGATGCATCATCTTCTTCTTAAAAAATAAAGTATCATAGACCTCTTCCTGTTAAGTCTTCTACTAGTCAAGTTTGGGTGAAAAAATGATTTATCATGGTGCTCTTAAAGGGAAGAGTGTTTGTATACATAATTGATTAAGTACTTTTGATGTATGCTTGTACTTTTTAATTGATTCATTCATTATTGTATACATCTCATTTTCATTTTTATTTTTATTTTTTTACTTTTTAGGTAGTTTGATTTTTTAAAATAAAAAAATTTGAAAAATTTGAAAAAAAAAATAAAAAAAATAGAAGGAAAATTATTTACTACAACATGATATATGATTTACTTGAACATGTATGTTGTGATCAAGTATAAATTTAATTGATGTGTTGTAGCATATTTTTCATTACTTTATTTATGTTGATGTGAAGTACTTAGTATAAGTTTCTTCATGTACAATTTGCATTGTACACACTACGATCTTGTAACTAAGTCCTGATTGCGTGTGTGAAATTTAGGATGTCCTCTGTTAGTAGAGTGACCTAACATGGTTTGACCTTAATTTAGTAGACCTAAACTCTAACATATACCCTTAAATAAAATAAAAAAGTTTCATCTTATACTCTTTTTCGAAACCTATTTGGCTCAAATAATTAAGTTCGAGGGGTTTCTCATAACTTGATGCCCTATAATCAACTGACTTAGAGTCATCAACCCAAAACTCATTACAGTGGTCATCTTGGTCGCTTAATAGAGAAAAGTCTGCCCATAAGATGTGAAAAATTAAAAAGAAAAATGATGAGCTTAAAAAGAAAAATATAAATTGTGTGAAAATGTATATATGCTCAAAGTAAGGGAGAGAAAAAAATAATATACATGAAAAATGCATTATTGGTTTAACTTTCATTAGTAGAGGAATAAACGTATTTAATAGTGATGTTTTACATGTCATTTCTCACAAATTTAAGGTTTTGAGCCTTGATCACAAGAAATTAGTGGCACTTAACACAAATGTGTCACTTATACAATTTACTCAATTTAGACTTGAATTGAGTATGTGGGAAAGTTTACTGATTATTGATTATACTTGTGCGTGCTACAACTACATCTTTGAGTTATTATATATTGTTGTTACCCTTATCATTTGTGACAAAAGGGGGAGAGATGATGAAATGAGCACTTAAACTTTAGTTTGTTTTGTAGTAAGGGGGATATTTTTTTAATGGGAGATGATTTTTTTAATGCTTAGCTTTTCTGAGTTTTGATATTTTGTGATATTAATGTTTTAGTTGGTGTTTTGATTAACATTAGCATTGCTTCTCAATCTAGCTAGCATATGATAATATGTTTCAATTATTATATCTCATGTATCGCGTGCTTTTACACTTGGTATTTGAGTAATTGATTTCTGGAAACATGTTTCAGGAAATGCAAGAGAAAGACATTCAGTTTGAGTTTGGATAGATTAGTTTTGTTTTTAAATCATTAACTTGTATTGTATAGTTTTGTCACAGAATGTCAAATGGGAAGATTGTTAGGTTTTTAGTTGTATTGACAATTTTTTAGACAAAATGATTATTATAAAAGAATAGGATTGTTACAAAAGAGTTGTAAAAGTCAAGGAGTCTTTTGGATGGTATTATAGTCCTTGAAGGAGTCCAAGATGTCCAAGAAAATCACATATGATCAAGGGATGCAATTAGAAGTTTAAAAGGTGTCAAAGAGCAGCAAAAGTTATGTTCCAAATTCTCAATCGCAAATTACAACGCATTTTTCACATAGAAAACATTGGAATTTGAACAATGTTAATTCTATGAGAATTATATTCCCTTGCATTAGGTTTCTAACGCATTTTAAATCATTTCAATCGAACATCATGAGAGAAAGTTATGATAAACCTATCGAAGACTGCTCAGCTGCTGCTCGCTTGTCACTGGCTTCGCGCTCGAGCGACGGTTGACGTTCAGAAATCTGTTTTACTTCAAACACTTGGTTTTTCAATCTCTTTTTATCCCAAACATTTTTCCCTATATATATCCTACCCTATGAACTTCCAATAAGTGTGGTTGATCATTGTTTTACATCCTTATATCATTATTCCATGATTCAAGAACGTTCTAAATATTGAGAGTTACCTTTTGATTCTTGAGATCAATCAACCACAAATTTCGGAAAAACATCAAATTCATGTAATCCAAAACACCAACTTCCTAAATATCATTAAGAATGTATTTTCTCAATAACTTTCATAGATTGTTGAAGTTTGAGGGAGGTTGGACCAGAAGTATAGGAAGAGTACAAAAACGAGGCATTTTTGGTGTTCCACAAGAGATGGACAACTCTAGAAGATCGGAAACAAGCGTGAGCAAAGCACGTTCCAACGTTTCTTGGAGATTGCAAGAATTAGATCAGTGAGTCTAGTGGGTTTCTAGGCTGGATCATACTGTAAGTTTTTATTGTCTATAGTGGAAGCTACTGGTTTGGTTCCGATGTTTTTACCTAGTTGAGGGTTTTCTCCGTCATCAAATATTGTGCTATTTACTTTAATTATTTATTGCGTATAATAATTTGACTTGATTGATTAAACATTTAAAACAATTAAAAAGTGACTTGTTGCTTTTAATTGATAATTTTAGTTCTGCATTATTCACCTATGATGTGATTTTAGGATTGAATTAGTAACTTTCAGATAGCATCCCCTTTTCTACATCCCCATGGTCCTCCATGTGGCGACATGGGGCGAAAGAAGGAAAGAAATGAATAGGGTTTCTCTTGCTTTAGGTTTGGTTAGATGGATCCATTTCTGTACATTGAAATGGTGAACCTACGTAGTCAACGCATGTGTAGTTCTAAAACTTCTCAAGAATAGGATGACATTCATTATCTTTCTGGGAGCCATTTTCCCACCTGGTTATGTCAAAATCATATTTCAACTGCCCCTATCAATTCACAGTTACTCTTGCTTCCAACATTTCTGTTATCGTTTGAATTATTGTTGTATATTCACATTCGTTTAATGCTGACAGCATCCCCCTGCTAAATTCGTTCCGCTGCAGCCTAGTGCAAGAGTTGGGGGTAATTCTCCGACATGATGGAAAGAACTGGTACATGCTTACATTGGAATCTGTGGCTTCCCGAGGTTTGACGGTAATTGGAAAGCATTTGTCATTGAAAATGAACTCAAGATTGGAGATGCTCGTGTATTTGAACTAATGGAATGCAGCAGTACAGACCTCGGGTTTAAAGTTCATATCCTGGGGGTTGATTTCCCACCTGAATTGCTGGCAACGGTTAATTCCCTCGAAAAGACATCATATGCTCCCATAGTTACTGATTAGACTCGTTAGAACGAGCTCCATTAACAGATATCTGGAACTGGATGTGATTGAATTGATTTTGTATCGTTTATGTACAACTTTTATTAATTATATGAAAAAACGCTGTGATGGTCATAGATAGTACATCGAATTGAATCTCTTAAATGGCAGTGTCTGTTATCTTAGTAAGAACTTAAATGTGCTCATTGTGATTGAACTGAATGATTATTTACCAGCGTCCTAAACTGGGATTTTTTACCCCAAAAAAGTACTTTTAACATATTATATATGAATGAAATTGATCTTCTGTCGTCAAGAAAATTTATTAAAGAAACTACTAAGCAGATGAGAATCAGGTGGTTTTCGAGTTTATGTTCAAATTGAAATGTTTCGAAAACCATTCTCTATCTTTGATTTGTAAAGGATGTTACACTCCATAAATTCGTACAAATTTCTCTGCTCATAATTGCTCTACATTTTTTTTTACCTATACTCTATCTCTTTCAAACCACAGTTTCAGAAATAGGCTATACCATGAGGCTATTTCCATAATAATCAGGGCCGATTCTCCTCTTCTCTTCTCTTCTCTCCTGCATTTTCTCTGTCTTACAAATCTGACGTCAGTACAATTCAATTGCCATCATAGGAGGAATATGTTGTCAACAATTCAAAACTAGTTTTTTGTTTATATTTTGTGAAGTTCTCGTATCCAGCTTTAGTTCTAAGGAAAAGCAGTGAACTAGAAGCTAAACCAAGCAAAGAGATGCACCCCCACCATACAAATGTCTCAAAGTAACAATTCCTTCCCATGCATACCATCCTCCCATCCTTCGAAATGGCCGCATTTGAGTTTTCAATATTTTCTTCGTATACTAGAGCGGCAAGAAGACCATAGAGTAGTGATCCTAGAGGGATGTTTGTTATGAGAATGTTGTGGTTGACTCCAGCACTGTTAGGTCCAAACAGCTCCGATGTGATCGACACAGCGGCTGAAAACACAAAACCTGAACTTAATCCAAGCAAGGCTGTGGCAAAAATCAGTGCTGTCTTACTTCCGGATAAAGATAGCAGAAAGAATGCAATTGTTGTTGGAACAAGGGCCAATGCAAGCCATCCGGTTCTTGCATAGCACATCTTTCTGCATAAATAAACACGTTTAGGGCCCATTTGGTATGACTTTTGAAAAGTTTAAAGTTGCTCTAAGATTGAGAAGTTGTTTTCGGCCTATTTGAATAATTTTCTAGAAGTGCATTGTCTGGTTAGAAGAGCTTTTAGAAAAAGCTACCCAAAATGCTTTCCTCAAGAAACTCTTCTACCAAAAGCAAAATCAGAAATTATCCCAAGCATACCCTTAGTAACTGCATAAAGCACTGTATTCAGAATTCTGTATTGTTTTTTTTTATATATATACTTACTTGTGTAGGAAGTCCGGAGTTGTAGAAAGCAAGCGACCAAAGAATGAACATCCAGAGTAGAGAGATACCAGTGTGTTAACTTCTGTGGTATATCCCAGTGACTCTGAAATTTGGCCTAGATTGTTACTGTAAACCAGCCCAATTGTTCCCCCACAGAAATATGCTGTGTAATAAAGCCAGAAATCCCATCGGTGAATGAGGAACCTAACTGAGTGTTCCTCTCCAAGCACCATCAAGTTGTCTTTGAGTAACACGTTGTTCCAGCTTCCTTCCTTCTCTTTTAAGTTATATGAACCACTATATAAGATATCATCGGTCTGTGGAGTCTCCGTTTCCATGAGCTCTCTATGGACATCAAGATCGTCATTATTCATCAAATTGAGGCTCGAATGGATGGTTCGACTGGCCCTTTCCTGAGCATAGAGAATGCCAGGTGTAATCAACGGAAGGGCTAACAATAACATTGCCCCGGATAAGAGTATACGAGCAATTGATACATTTAGTGATAAGGAATTTAAAAGTAGAAGATAAAGGCCAGTGACAACTGCTAGTGCAGTCAGATAGAGAAAAATGACTCTCTCAGAACGGACAGCCTCAGGTGGAAGAGCATCAGGAATGTGTTGTCGAGCGATTGGAAGAAGCACAACAAGCGATGCGATAAAGGGGACAATGGCATTGAGAAGAAGATACAATCTGTCATCACTAGGGTTTATTGAATTCACAATGAGGTTATATAGAGCTGCACTAACACCATTGAAACTGACGCTGAGTGACAGGGCAAGTGGCCTGTTAGCTGGAAAGTTTCTTATGCACAAAACGAAACACACCGTATTAAACCAGCAAATGCTACAACCAGCTAGCAAACACAACAGAAATACCTGCAGAAGATCAAAATAACTAATATGTACGTAAGATAGCACAAGACAATACTACTACTAGCTCTAATATGGTCTACTTTGAATCTGTGCAATTTGAAGGACTCTGTTATTTGAATATTATCCATGCCTTTAGAGTCTTATTTAGTTGCTATAACTTTTTATTATAAAATGTTTTGAGATGGATTTGGTGGACTGCTTACCTAATGGTTCACTTGAAAACTAAATGATAGTTAATTGATGGGGCACACATTAATTTTATGTGTTTTGTTTGAGGTAGTTAAAGGTGGTTGGATTCTCTATGTTATTCAGTAAGCAATGACAACTTCTTTCATCATCATTAACTGAAAATGAAACATTTAGCCCAAAAAGTTTCTCGAGAACATGAAGTTTTTAGCGCATCACTTAGATGGATGAATGTTTCATCCTTTACAATAGGATACAAGATTCAGGGGGGAAATGGCTTCAAAACAATTAATTTTCTTTGCAAAAGTATAATAGACGTGCAAATATATTTTCTGAAAATTAAAATTGTGCATTTATCTTAAAGCACATGTTTTGTGGTAGTTGTACCTGTGAGGTTCCAATCCAACAACAGTTCTAGAAAATAGGAACCCAACAAAGTGAGAAGCAGAAATTTGAAAGACAACCTCATAAAACACAAATCTAAATCCCATGAATGCCCGAATTCAAACAAGAACAAAACATTACAATTTTGTCTAAAAAAACATTTTCAAATGGATGCCCACAATATATTGATTCAAATTGATCAAAGAACGAGAAGAAATTAAACAACTAACCAGAAAATAAGGTAAATAGATGATTTTCTGAATGACAAGCCATTGCAGGCCATAACCAATGAGTCCCGTGAAGGCGGCAATGAACATAACAAGCCACGATGGAAAATACAAAAGACAAATCCCAGAACACCACCCAAATGTCTTTCCCATGTCCGAAGCCATCGACAAATAGTTCAACTGCACCTGAGATATGCCCATAACCGATTTCAAAACAGTCGAGTACGACGAAAAATCGAAATTTGTCCCTGTAAATGCCTGTATCCAGATACTTGCCACCAATATCATCCATTTTCTTGATTCCCCTGCCATTACTTGTGTGTGTGTGTGTGTATGTCAAAAATGCACGATAAAATTGGTTTAAGAGAGGGAACGGGATTCAGAGCTACTTTTTAACGAGCCTGGAGAGGTTTTTTTGGATTCTTGGAATGGCATGTATGGATTATATTGTATATATTTGCATGTTTAGGATGTGTTTCTTTTTCTTTTTCTTTTTTTTTTTTCTTTCTTTTTTTTTTCCCCCCCTTTTTTTTATTGTGGAGTTAGGAAGAAGGTTCCGTGGGGCCATAATAGCGGGAACAAAAAGATGAAGTCTTCGTTGCGTGAAAAATTGGTACAAGACAGTTAGACTCAATTAAGGAAATTTTTTTCTTGTTAATTCTGTTCATGCCGCCTATCGTCCCTCAAGTTGAACTTTAATTTAAAATTCAATTGGGTACTTGGCACCAGAAACTAGAAATCAACATGATAAATGAAGGTCACACTATGTTTTTAGATTAAATTGTTAAAATGATTGTTTATTATTTAACACTTTTTGATGTGGTATAATTGTTAAGGTAATTAGCACATAACGTTCTCACATTTCATTATTATTATGACGAATGTTCTTACCTTTCATTTTTTGGCATTTTCACTCTTTCATTGCGCAGAAGGTCATTTTCATCTATTTTCTCAATTAAAAATTGTGAAATAATGAATATACACTTTTCTTTAAATAAAAAAAAAACTAATTGTAACTATACTCCCAAATTGTTTTAAAAAATGCAAATGAGTCCCAAATAAATTATATAAAGAGTAATTAGTACATAATGTCCATATCTTTCACCGTTATTGCGAAAAACGTGCATACCTTTCATTTTTTTGGTATTTTCACCCTTAATTATATATTTGAATGTGCAAGCCATCATTTTCATCTATTTTCATTAAATTTCTCAATAAAGAACCGTGAAATAATGAATATACCCTCCTATTTAAATAAAAAATATATATTTTTTATTTCTAATTCTTTAATAATTTATTTGGAACTCATTTACACTTTTTTCTTTTTTATTTTTAAATAAATTCAATTGGGGACTCGTTTGCACTTTTTAAAAATTTTTGACTATGATTGCAATTAATTCTTTATTTTTTTTATTTAAATAGGAGGGTATATTCTTCATTTCATAGCTTTTTATTGAGAAATTGGATGAAAATAGATAAAAATGATGATTTGGGCAATTAAATGTGTAATTAAGGGTGAAAATGCAAAAAAAAAAAAAAGGTAGGGCCTTTTTCCATAATAATAGTGATATATGTTAATTACCCTTTTAATAATTTATTTGGAACTTATTTGCGCTTTTCAAACAAATTGGGACTATGTGCAATTAATTTTTTGTTTTTCCTTTTATTTTATTTAAAGAGAATGGTATACTCGTCACTTCACAATTTTTAATTGAGAAAATGGATGAAAATGACATTTTAAGCAATGAAAGGTGGAAATAAGAGTTAAAATGCCAAAAAAGAAAGGCAACGACGTTTTCCACAATAACAGTGTAAGGTAGTGACGTTATGTGCTAATTACTCTAATTGTTAATCGCCATGCCACACAATTATTACATGAAGATCCATTGCGGTATGATGCAATTTTTCATTAATTAACCCTTGAGACGAATGACAATGGAGTGATGAGATTCGAAACTAAGCTAAATATAAGTGACTTAATTGGAATAAATTAAAGTTCAATGACCCACTTGAGATTTCACAGAAAGTTCAGTGTCTGTAGATAAAATTTACACGGTTGGTGAGAATGGGAGTGTGGGGCTACTATTGTTTAGTTGGTGGTTGTACTATTCAGGTTATATTACTAATTTTTTGTATCGTTTTAGTATTGGATTTTACTTAACTTGGATTAATTTTATCTTATTTCAGTTTTAGACCGATTTCAAAACAATTGAAAAAGAAAGAAGGATAAATTGACCAATGGATCGAAGTTTGGGACTAATATGCATTTGAGTATAAGTTAAATATTAAAATCGAAGTAATTTAATGTGGAGGACTTGATGGAAGAAAGAATGAAGAAAATGATTAAAAGAAAAATTCGAGAAATTTTTATAATTAGGCAGCCGCCCAATTTTTATAGCCAAGGGCTGTATGGTATGCATGTGCAGTCGTCCCATTTCCTATTAGCGCCCTCCCAGGCCAAGTCGGAAAAAAATTTATGTTTCCTTCAAAATTCAATTCCAACAAGAAAACTTTTGTTTGAACAATGATATACACAATTTTTGAAGATCTTTTGGGACTCTTTAGAGGGATTATAAATATCAATTCTCAAATACCAGTTTTTGAATTCAAGAATTTTCTGGTGATGAACAACATTTATATCTTTTGCTTTTTTTTCATAACATGTTAGGCTAAATTTATTTGTACTAAGAGAACGATGAATCTTGTAATATAAGTTTTTAATCTTTAGTTTTACATAATTGACATTGAAAATACATTTTTGGATTTTAAATGATTTACATGATTATATTTTCTCTACGATTATTTGTGCACAGTAATTGTATGAATTTGGTGGTTTATTTTATGCATTTGAAAAAAGGAAAATAGGCTTGACATGGTATAAATTGTCATATGATCCGATAGGGAATAAAAATATACCACTATACTCTATGTGAGTCTTTACGTGTTCATAAAACTCATACACTCTTGTATGTTCACATCCGTCATAAAAATATAGTCGAATCATATATGAGAGTATGTTTAATATTACTCGATAGAGATTGTTAAGACTCCGTTTGACGCACATTTTTCGTGAAAAAGTAGAATAAATCCGACCGTTAGCTACAGTACGATGGAGGGCAATTTCTGCAAAATGGGAAGAAAAGTCTATGCCAAATTTGATGAAATGTCCAAAAAAACCCTCATATTTGGGAAAGTGACGGCAAGCATTATTGAAGGAGGGCAAAATGGTAATTGACAGAAGCCTGCATGGCTCGGAGCTACAGAATTTGTCTTCCATTCTACTGTAGCTAACGGTAGTAATTTGTCTACTTTTTCAGGATTAATGTGCGTCAAACGGGCACTAAAGAAAACATGAACTTTGATTCGTCAAAAATCAACCGTGATGCCAAAGTGTAGAATTAAGGTTAAAAATGATTGTTGCATGAGAATTCGGGATCATGGTGCGTTTATCATCTATTAAATACATCAATTTGTATTTAGTATTATTTGCATTTAGTTTAGTTAATTTAATCATAATTGCACAAGTAGATTAATTTATTCATAATTTTGTCACAAACAAATACATCATCTTATTCATGTTTCGGTTAAGGTCGTGATAATTAAAATTGAACAAATCAATCTCTGTGGGACAATACTTGAACTCAAAACCCAATTTATTACTTGTTAACAAATCGTACACTTGCGATTATTTTAATTCGAAATATATTTTCGCGAACACATTTTTGACACCGTTGTCTAGAATTGAGTTTCGAGTTTAATTTCATTTATCTTGACGCTAATTCGAACTCCTACATGTATTCTTGTATTCTTGTTTTTATTTTTATTTTCCATTTTTTTGTTTTTTTTCCCTCTTTTTCAAGATATAAAAAGACCAAAAATAGCAGGATGACAGATGACTGTGGTTTATTTCAACAAAATACTTGTATGTGACTTCATCACAAGACAGCAACAATTGACAGCTCAAGAAATTGACGAGAGAGATATGCTTGTGGGAGATTTCGTTATAAGACAGTGACTACAAGATATAAAAGCAAAATATGAACTTGATGAAACTTTACTGGGTGACTTGCTTGTTACATTATTTCTCTCACGAAGATTTTAGATGGGTGATTTGCCAGTGGAATTATTTCTTCCACGTATTATTAATGACCATCAATTAAGAGAATCAGATCCACCGAACTTTCAACAAATACAACAAGATGAAGAGACTTTCCATGAAGATGACATTGTTTCTTTGCCTAAAGTTTTGGATACAAACGTCGAACTCGAGAAAGTTTCAATTATAGAAAAGAAGCATGAAAAGATAGAAAAATTAATCATAACGGGTGAAAAAAGAATCGGTAGCATTCAAAGAAAAGGAAATTAGCAATCCCTCGACTTTCTCGTTTGCTCAAAAATTGAATTTTTTATTAAACCTTATGAGGCTATTAAGGTGTATATTGTTGAGTTCGAAGAGGGTGACGAGGAGAAATCATACTACTTGGAGCAAAGAAATGTTAAAATTTGGAGAAAAGTTGTAATATGGAACAAAGTTAAATTAAGCAAGGTAAGCAGGACCTCCAAAACCATATTCAAAGTGTCATGAAACACTAGTGAAAAAGTCGAGTTCTAAACTTTAAATTAAGTGCTTAATGGGAGACAACCCATTTTTCTATCCATTTTTTTATTTATTTTGATTAACTATTTCATTACAAGTAGTTTTAGGGATTGCATTAATTTAGGAATTCATGCATTTAAACGGGTTTTAACACATTTCAAGTAGTACTTTAAGACTTGCATTAGTAACTTAAGCATATTTACTTATTAAGTTCATTTTATTAACACTCATCGTTAAAATCTGAGCATTACATTGAGTTTACATTGATGTAATAAGCATTCTTAAGGTTGCAGCTGGATTTCAATCTTCTTAATGTTAGAAGATTAGAATTCTTCTTGGTGTAAATACATTACAAATATTTAAATCTTATTTACTATCATTAATATTTATTTTGAATTCTTGAAACAGAAGGTTGAAGCCTAGCAACAAAGAAAAGTGGTGGTCGTCATGACATCTACCAATCGGACCAACTTGATCATTCTACCTATCCGCATCTACCCCGGGAGTTTCCGATCATTTACTCCTTTATTTGGGTTTCTTTGTTTTTACATTGTGGACAATGTAATCTTTTTGTTTGGGGTGGGAGTAAGTATTTGGAGAATTAGGATCTTTGTTGTTTGCTTTTCAACTGTTTATCCGGTTTGTATAACCAATTTAATCAAAAAAAGTAGGAGAAAAAAAATCAAAAATAGCGTGTAGAAAACGATCGTGGGTTTTGTGGTTGAACTGGAGGTTTAATGTGAAATGGTTCTTCGGTTTTCACGTATTAAGGGAGTTAATTATGGATATATATGATATTCTCTCTCCTATTTTTGTTATGAAATTTTCTACCTGTACATCAAAAGATGTATATAAGGGTGTACACTCCCCTCACATGGGGTGGAAACCACTTGTATAAAATATTTTTTTATTTAGGTGGGTCAAACCCCATGTGAGGTGTGCACCCTTATATATATAGCCATAGCATGAAGAGGAAATTACACCAAACCATATTTATTTTGAATTCTTGAAACAGGAAATTGAAACCTAGCAACAAAGAAAAGTGTTGTCATGATGTCTACCAACCGAACCAACCTAATCCTTCGACCTATCTGTATCTACCTCGGGGAGTTTCTAATCATTTACTTCTTTATTTTGTTTATGTTTATTTTTACATTGGGAACAATGTAATCTTTTTGTTTGGGGGTCGGGTAAGTATTTGGAAAATTATGATCTTTATTGTAACTAATTTAATCTTAAAAAATTCAAAAATAGTGTCTAGTATAGAGTTGAAAAACTTGCCGCCTATGATAATATTTGTTTGAATTGAGTATAACTTTAGCTAGAATTGGACAACATAGTATCTTATGCTTTTACTTAGTGTTTATCCATGTTAGACTTGTTTACTTGAGCATATAGTCGTCATTGACTTATCACTTATGTTAAAAAAAACTTGACTTGATTATGTGGATTTAATTGTTGATATGTTGACCTAAATTTGAATAAAATCTCCAAATCCTTTATATAGAAGCCAAAATGTGGAAAGGTTAGTGCTTGTGTTTATAGAAGTTTGATGGTTTAGAGTTCTTGGATCAAATATTTGGTTGAAGGAGTTTGTGTTAAGGAGTTTAGAGCGAGCACTGACAAAAAATTAAAATCTGAATCTTATATCAAAAGAAAATGTGATACATCTTACACTTCTATTCGTAAATTTTATGACTCGAGTTATTAAGCCTATTAGAGTATTTAAAACATGATGTCCTATGGTTATCAGATTTGGGAGTCATCCGTCTAAAGCTCACTACAAGGGTTATTTAGAAAATTTAATGGAGAGAAACTTTGCACATAAGATGTCAGGAAAAAAAAAAGAGCAAATAACAAAATATGTATTCATAGCGAAAGAAAGAAAAAGGGATTTAGATTATCAAAAGTCAGAGGTTCCCGATAAAGACTTTGAGATTTGAACTCTAAAGACTGACAATGTGACTTCGATAAATTCTTACCATCTAAGTGCAAAAGTATCTAATTATGATCATTTTGTGTGGAAAACATACATTATAATGATTATTAGAAACCCACATGTGCGAAAAATACCTCGGGTTGGAGATAAGAGCATAAGGAGTGATTTTGCACGAGAGGTGTGAGGAAAAATTGACCACACAAGGATTAGGATTATGATTAAATTAAAAATAAAAAAAAATTTAATTGGTAGTGTCATAGTATGGGTGTGAGTACAATATTGGCTAATCACACACACACACACACTAAGTCGAGCATCGGATAAGTAAAAATTTAATTTTGATATTGTTTGGATCTTTCTAAAGTGTTGTTTATCACTTAAATAGTGTTGCTTAAGTATCGGATAAGTTAAAATTTATTTTTGATGTTGTGTGGATCTTTCTAAAGTGTTGTTTAAATTCAAACTTGAGGCATATGGTATGACGTTTAACATTGAATTTGTTATTGGAGATTTTTTTTTTTTTTTTAAGTTAGTGATATGGGTTACTCCTAAGTTTTGTTTTGTTTGAGGGCGAATAAATGTTTTAGTTTTTGGGTGTTTGATAAGTGTATTTTTGTGCAGTTATTCGATCTATATTACAAAGTTTTTGTGTCGTTTTCGTATTGGATTTTACTTAATTTGGGTTTATTTTATTTTATTTCAGTTTTAGGCTCGTTTCTAAGCAATTGTAAGAGAAATAAGGATAAATTGAAAAATTGATGAAGTTTGGAGACTAATATGCATTGAGTAAAAGTTAAAATACTAAATTCGAAGCAACTTAATGTGGGGGACAAGAATGAAGAAAATGGCTAAAAGGAAAATTCAAGAAATTTTTATAACTAGGCAGCCGCACGGCCCTTAACTTCAATTACAAGGGTTGTATGGTATGCTTGGGCGGCCGTCCCATTTCCTACTTGGCGCCCGCCCAGGCCAAGTCAGGAAAAAAAATATGTTTCCTTCGTAATTCAATTCCAACAAGGAAACTTTCGTTTGGACCATGATATACACAATTTTTGGAGATCTTTTGGAACTCTTTAGAGTGATTATTAATTCCAATTCTCAAAACATAATTAGGGTGGATGATGAATTGTAAAATGAGGCAAATAAAAAATCAAGATCAAATCCCAAAAATTCAAGAATTCTCAGGTGATGAACAACGTTTATATCTTTTGCTTTCTTTTCCATAACAAGTTATGTTAGATTTATTTGTATTAGGAGAACGATGAACTATGTAATATAAATTTTTAATCTTTATTTTTACATATTTGACATTGAAAATACATTTTTGAATTTTGAATGATTTACATTATTATATTTTCTCTACGATTATTGTGCACGGTAATTGTATGAAATTTGTGGTTTATTTTATGCATTTGAAAGAAGGAAAATATGCTCAATATGGTGTCAATTATCATAGGGTTCGATATGGGGATAGAAATATATCGCTATACTCTATATGAATCTTTAAGTATTCATAAAAATTCATGCACTATTGTATGTTCGCGCCCGTCATAGAAATATAGTTGTTTGTCATCTATTAAATACATCAATTTGTATTTAGTATAATTTGCATTTAGTTTAGTTTAGTTAATTTACTCATAATTATATAAGTAAATTAAATTATTCATAATTTTGTCACAAAAAATACATCATATTATTCTTGTTTCGGTTAAAGTCGTGATAATTAAAATTGAACTAATCAATCTCTGTGGAACAATACTTGAACTCAAAATTCATTTTATTACTTGTTAACGAACCACACACTTGTAGTGGTTTTAATTCGAAATATATTTTCGTGAACATGTACCATAATTCATCTTCTGTCAATACTACTGACATTCTAGAAATGAAAACAACCATACTTGGTGTACATTTTATTTGACAATTTTTTTGACAAAATGCCACACACTTGATTTGACTTTGTTACTTTTCATCTAATATTCTTAATTCTTTCTTAATTTTATAACACGTTATAATGTGAGGTTATAGTTAATTGAGTAATAAATAAAATTGAATATTTTCTTTATTACAAAGCGAGCCACAAAACTCTTAACAAATTGAACTGAACATTACAAAAAATGTTAGCATTCTCTTCTTTGAATTGTATAATAACAAAGCGGAATATGCTGTTCGATTTGATTATATACCTTTGACTATGCCCCTGTTTGGTCTAGCTAAAAATCTGAATTAAAATTTAAGTCAAAGTCAATTACTAATTTTAACCAAATATTTTATAAGATTCAAACTCTTCAACCACGCATTCCATCAATTTTCATAAAAATATACTAAAATTTTGATTTTTATCTAAATCAGACTGGGGTTATATCGTTTGATGATAGACATATATGTATTTGAACATAGTTTATTACTTTTTATCAATATTTCAAAAAGATTGGTATTATTACTCTTGGAGTATTAATTTAACATCAATATTCAAAAAAATATTGTATTATTGCTACATTTCAATATTTCATAAAAGTATTTTAATGTTTGTGCACAATATTTCATACAATTCAATAATTAAAAAGAATTTTGTATTAATGCTCCGAAAGAACCATTATACTCTTATATATATTTTAAATGTTATTATGTTGTTGCTCTTTAAGAAGTACAACTTAATATGAGAAAAAAAATAAAAAATAAACTTGTGTTAATGTTCTTGATAAAACACAATCCAATTTTATAAATATTCAAGAAGAATATTGCTATTCAAGAAGAAATCAGGATTTTATACAAAGTAATACTATAGAAAAATATTGTGTTAGTGATGAACTTTATACATGTCTAAGTCTGATAAATGTGTCAATGCTCTTGGTGAATCATAATTTATGTACACATATTCTATTGTTCTAGAAGAATTTTGGGTTATTAGTTCAAAGGGCTTTACTCATATGGTATTTCAGAAAAAGTATTATAAGTCTTGGAGGAGTATAATTGTATACAAATTAGTAGTCTAATATCTCTAAAAAAATATAATAGTGTTTGTCAAGAAACACGATATATGTGTCTAAACATCCTTCAAGGATTTTAAATGACCATTATTTTTTTTTTCAATTTATTATTTGTATGTAATCCTGAATAATCTGTTTGTAATGTGATTTTTCTAAATAAAGATAAATTTAAAACCTTTTACTATTTTAGAAGAATATTACGTTGTAATTTATTTATTAAAAAACACAACTTTATATAATAATACTTATAAGAATAATATATTATTGCTTTCAAATAAACATAAATAATTTATATATCAATATTCTTGAAAAATATTATTATTACAAGAATAATATATTATTGCATAAATAATTTGGATATCAATAATCCATGAAAAATGTTGTTTTAGTTTTAGAAAACTCACAACTTTATACTTTCAATATCTCAAAAGAATTATAGTATCGTTCAAGAGAACGACAACTTTATATATAGAGAGCACTCCCCCTATCAACATCTGTGACATATAATTTTGACAAATGATATGAATCCTTAAATTAAAGTAATTTAATGATCTCCATCATTTATATTAAAACCCTTAAAAATTTATATCCTCGCGTCTGAAAGAACCCTAATTACCTTTCAAAATCACTAATTATCATCAAAGAAGCAATCTTTTCTTTGAAAAAAAAAAAGAAGAAATCACAACTCTTTTCTCATTCCCTTTTTCCCACCGACGATTTGCATATCAAGAAAAATATACAGATACAAGAAACGAGTTCTTGAAATTGGCAGTCCATTTATCATATTAATTCAAATCTAGAAGATTTTTTCAGTAAATTCTATTATGTTGCTTGTTCTAAGGATATATAAACAAGTAAACCTTCACTAGGTTTTTTTAGTACCTCCGAGAATTTTTTAATATACTCTCACTTGTAGCGGAGGAATACCGTAATTACATGAAAATAATGAGAGCAGTAAATGAGGAATTACTATTTCCTTTACAATGAAAGTAAATGAAGAAGAATAAAGCTGTAAACAAGGAAGTATTACTTCATTTACAATAAGAATTAATGTAAAAAAAAAAGATTGAAAGTTAAAATAAAATTCAAACTCTGATACTGGGCAATTCATGTCTGTCAACTTGTACTAGTGCTATAATATGTCGTGGTAGGTCAAGTGGTCCATATACCTGATATCGTCAATGATCCCAACTCTCAGCAGCAAGAGCATCTGCAACCTGATTTCCTTCTCTGTAAATGCGGGAAACTGTGTTTCTGTCGAAGGATATAATGTCCGTGATACGTCTAAGTATGCACTGAATAGTCCATGGTCCTCCTCCTCTAGTAATGCAGTGAATAGTCACTGTAGAATCTGACTCAACCAAAATCACTGAATAACCCAGTCCGTGAGCTAGTAAAATCCTATTAAGAAATAAGAATAGCCCAGAGCTCTGCCTCTAATATTATGCATAGTCCATACGAAACTGAGAAAGCTCTTATACAGTGTCCTGTGTAATCTCTGATGATGCATCCCCCACTTACATAACCATCTTTGACGCATTCATTTGTATTGATCTTGACAGATCCGACTGATGGAGTGCACCACCAAACCAGAATAGGGGGAGATTGAGAAGTGGGGTCCATAAAAATACCAAATATGGGTGCAAGTGTCAAATCCACTCGCCAATGTACCACTCGAAGCAATCCTCCCATATGAAGAAAAGAGATCATGCGATAGACAACGAACATACTGTCCAGAATACCTCCATCTCTGGAATCTCTGTCTGACTATCTCTCCTGAGCTCATAGGTATCTGAAAAATATCCTCAAGATGCTGCCATACCTGATTGGAAATGATACTGCCAGTGAAAAAAATGATTGATTTAGCATTATTATTTGGTAAACATCTTTAACTAGTTTCTAGACAAATATTGAAAACAGGATGCTTCCCATTTCTATTTAGGATATACTATTTTATATGCGTCAACACTTGTATACATCATGTCAACATCAAAGTTCTCGTTACCATAGTTGACTTATGGCCAAAGTCTAAAAAAAATTTCACATAATGATTTTTTATAATGCAAAATTTGTACAATCGCTTGATCAAGGTACACTGAGATGGATATTAAAAAATGTAGTGAATAAATGTATAGTTTGAATCCTTCTAAAATATACTAAGCTCTAAAAATTGATATTTTATAATGCAATTAGCCGATTATCATTTTAATTAGACAATTTTCTCAATATTAAGTGGAGGAATTGAGAAGTTGGAAAAATAAACAAAATGCATCATGATATTATCTAGATGCTCACCAAGACAATTTGAACCAGAAGTTCGAAAAATAGTTGATTTACATGCATTCACTAATCAAAGAGGTTAACAATATCTCACACATCAACTTTAAATACTTCAACTTAAATTGACGTAAGGACAATCCGCTAACATTATATTTGATAGATTAATAACATGCCTATGCATGATGACATTCGATTTTATTGAAGAGACTTATACTCTTTTTTAGCAAATAGACCTAACAAATTGTAAAAATCCCTAAACAGTTTTAGTACCCGAGATATTGAAAACTGAGATATCATAATAAATTATGTCGTTATGAGAAGAGAAATGAAATAAAAACGAAAACAATATTGACAATTTTGTACATAATTAGTGCTTCATATTTATGAATGACATTAAGGATATTTAAGGGAATTCATCAAAAAAATACCAACATAGAAATAATTCGGACCAATTGAATTTATTAGAGAAACTTGATGTTTGTGGACATCCAGTTCGAATACCTAAAAGTATAGGCTTATGCGAAAAGAAAATAAAAAAATAAAGTTGCAACAAGTAATGCATGACTCTTAACATAATGAATTTCACAAAAACTTATATAAATAGATAAATTATTCTGTGATAGATGCAATCACAAGTATATATCTTGCTAGCCTGACACGAATAAACTTAAATATGCATCTAATAAATGTGGTTATAATTAACTCATGATACATGCATATTAATGATGTTTATGTACATTTTTGTGATTTTATATGTATGAAATATATAGTTCAAGTGATGTTATCATATGAGAGAGAGAGAGAGAGAGAGAGAGAGAGAGAGAGAGAGAGAGAGAGAGAGAGAGCATACACATTGTACTCTCTTAATAAATATTTAATCCTATTGAATTTTTTGATATGGTTTTTACTGTAGCAACTTTCATAACTTATTCAAAAAATAATAATGTACTCATTTTCCTTCAATATTATTTTTTCTACAAGATTTTTCATAGTAAGGTTTTAAAGAGACATGTTATTTATATAATGAATGTCTATAAACTACAAGAATCAATATAACTTTATGATTGTANCATTTATTATGCATGAAGAGGACCACAAGTTAAATGCATTCAAGGTTGGCAATAATATCTTGCACTCAACTCCCCTCAAGAATGTATGCATTATTTACTATGCCCCTGTTTGATTCACGTTAAGATTTTCATTCTCATTTTCAATTACACATTCTTCAATAAAATAATATTTTACATCACATCAATAATTTTTTCTTATTTTTCAACCACACATTCTCCGTCAACCTACTATTCCAAAATATCTATCTTTTCCCGATTTATTGGAAAAAAAATATAGGGTTTTGTCTAAAAGGTGGTATATATGAAGAGATTTTTGAAAATAAATATAAATAAAAAAGCACAAATTAATTACCTCGTAAAATGACTTTCCATTACCAAAGATGAAATCTATTGAACCTTGGATATAGCAATCCTTGAAGTAATGTCGACCCCTATCGTCGTGTAGTGTGTCTTGTGCTCCAAAGAAACCGCAACCCCAGAGGCTGCTTGATCTCCTCCGACTCTAATTTTTGTATATGTTATTGACAAACAAAATTCCCTTAATTTCAATTTTGTTACTTGGACAATTCATTATAAAGGCCTTCTAAAGGAAAGGTTCTTCCCTTTTCTTTTCTTTTTTAAATGGAAAATCTTGATCGATGACTAAATCTCACTTTTTTGTATTTGTTATTGACGAACAAAATTCCCTTTATTGCTCCTCTCACCAAGTAAGAATTTTTTTTGACCGGTATACTAAAAATTTCATACTCTCATTCTATTTATTGTTCAAAACTCCCATTTCCAAATAAAAGAAAAGTAGCCTATAATAAGCATCTTTTTCTCACTTTTCTTTATTTATTTTTTTACTTTTAGGAATACAATTTGAAAGATAGTCTGTCTATATTTTTCATTTTGAAATGGATATTGAAAGTGAGATTTAATTGAATAAAATTGATGGAATATTTAGTTGGAAAAGTGAAGAGTGTTGGTGTCGACAACGATGTGATTGCATATGTAGAGGTTAGAAGTGATTTTTGGTGTTTTTACTTGAGGTTACATTTGAGTTTTGTGATCTAGGTTGCGATTTGGTTCTTACAAATAGATGATAGAGGGCTGATGAGTAGGGATAGCAACGGGGCGGGATTGGGGTCGAGGTCGAGGCAACCTTCCCTGTCCCGCCAGGCAATTTCCCTCCTCTTCCTCGCCCCGTTACCCTTTTAAGGAGGTGAGGCGCGGGGCGAGGCCATTGTCCCGTTCACTGTCCCGTTTAATTTTTTGAAGTTTTTGATAATTTATTTTATTGCTCTCATTCATTAAACCGAGACAAATAATTTTAGTTGCCATGTTATATTAGAACTAATGAAATTTTGTGAAATTTCTCATTTAACGTATTGAATTCTAAAAAGAATTATAAAAAATAAATAAACGGGACAGGGCGTCCGTTACCCGTCCCTCGGACAAAATCTCTCGCCCATCCCCGACCCGAATACTCTATTAAGCGGGTAATTCCTGCCCCATTTGGGACGGGACCCCGTGAGTATCGGGTTTGTCAGACATTCCTATTGATGAGGTGTTCACTGCCTGTAGTTATTCTACTATGGTGGGTGGTGAGGGTGGTGTTGGAAAAAAATATTGTTTTCATGAGCTAATTTTTTAAGGCGATGTGGGTGGTGGTGGTGGTGTCGTAGTCACAGAGTAATTGTAAGTGTGGAGATAGTATTTAATCATGGGTGAGAGAGGGAAGATGAAATATTTACTTTTTCTAATTATTTTTCACTTTTAAGTTAAAATGTATTTAATTATTTTAAGTGAGATCGATTTGTACTTTTTGAATAGTAAGGTGACTCTTTTTTCAATTTTTTATAATTGTTTTTATGTTATTGCTTTCTTTTAACATTGTTTACTTGGGAGGATGGCAAATCCATACTTTGATGTCCAAAATGGAAATAATGACGAGTTTTATTATATATTTGAAATATCAAGATGAGTTGTGCTTAAAAAGAGGCTTATGTTAGATTTTTCGAAGGTTAGCGACGAAAAAGTACAATTTTTCATTTTTATCATTATAACACTTTATTATGTGGCGTAGTAGTAAATTAACATGACACACAACGATTACATGGAAGATACATTGTAGTATGATTGTTAATTAAGTAAATTTCATCAATTTAAAAGACATCATTTGACGGTATCGTGAGATTTGAAATTAAATTAGTTTTCAGTGACTCAATTGAGAGAATTAAATTTCGCAATGTCTATCAACGTTGGAGGCGACATGTGATGCACTGGTGAAATCTGAAACTAAATTAAAGTTGACTCAATTTGAAAATTAATTAAAGTTCAATGACTCAATTGAGATAACTAAATTTATTGACTTGATCCATATTTCATAGAAAGTATAGTGACCCAATTTGGTTAAAAAAGTGTTGGTCCTCGAACTTAAAAGCTTGTTTCAATTTATCAACTTTTAATGTTTGACACCCATTTTAATCTCATTCTCGTTCTCATTTTTTTTTTCTCTTTCTTCATTTTAACCACACATTCTCCAAATAAAACACAAATCTAAAATTTTTCATCACTTTTCCACCACACATTATCTCATCAATCACTATTCCAAAAATTTTATTCTCATTTTAATGAGATTCAAACACACATCTAATTTGGTCATCAAACTTTATGTTTTTCAGATTAATCATTTTGTTCGTCTTTGTCGTTGAGTTATCAAGCAAATGGAACTGCTAACGTGATTGTTCGTCTAATTGACAAAAGCAAATGAAATTTCTAAAATGCAGATCATCAATAATGTTGAGAAAGTCCAACTTGGTTGCAATGTTGGCAAGATAGAGCCCCAAACTCCTTCTCTTACAAATGTTCAATCGAGGCTTTGGGTGTTCCGATTTCAATCTCTGGCTTCTGCCCTTATCGATGAAGGTCTAATTGTCCAATGCATTGACAAGAAAGGAAAAGTAAGGCGGGTCCGGTAATGCGATAAAGTCAAGCAGTCAATTTAGTAATAAGCATTTTATGATCCAGTTCATTCTATGCAAATCTTTGTCACAATCGACAAATAATGCACAAAATGTAGACTATTTGAATCCATTAAGGTGTCATAAACAAAAGTGGTTCAACACCTTCTCTTGACCACTTCTTGCCCCAATTCCTTCCAAATTGGGGGGGTGTCCTTGCTCAAAAAGTTGAAGTTGTTTTGTTAGACAAACGTTTCAGTACTGGATACAGTATATACAAGATAGATATCGTATATGCAAGAGTTACCGTATATGCAACAATAATTATATATGAAAGAGTTACCATATTTATAGCTTAGATAATGTATATGCAGAATGAACACTGATTTTACACATTTGATACTGGATTTACAGTTTAAATACCGTATAGGCTTAAACACTGTATTTACACATATATTTTTGCATATTATAACAGATTAAATTATATATATAATAAATCCAATTATTTGTTAATTACAGTAAGAAATAACAAGTGAAAAATAATAATAATAATAATAATAATAATAATTAAACAGTAATAAACTTTTAACACGAGTCCTATGTTACACACAGTTTCCTTAAAATAAATTCACCCCATCACCGTACGTGCTTGAGGTATAATTTGAGCGTCTGCTTCCCAAAATACAACGATAGAATAGTAGAATCTGAGTACCAAAGATTTTACTCTAACGAACTGAGTTAGTTCCAGAACAATATCACCACAAAGACTGAAATAGAAACTGAAAACGAAAATAAACTCGAATTGTATACAAATGAATTTTAAGAGGAAATTTGTGTGTTGAAAACTGAAAAAATCGAGATGTATAATGATTTGGATCTTGTAGCTTGCCATTCACTTTATGGCAATTACCACAAGAGTTTCAGAAGTTTCAACAGTTTTAGAATATGAAAAGTCAGTTGAAAAATAAAAATGTAGTAAAACGTGGACACTCCTAAAGGGTCAACCGACATTCGTGTACGCGGGTCGCGTCCACAAACAAATTCAAGGTTTGAAACCCATTTCGATCCATGATTTGCACCCCTCCTGCGCTTGCAAGGGGAGAGAGCATCAATGCTATACATGATTACAGCATTCAAAAGTGTAATAATTTATAAAGTGGTTTTAGTTTTCATCCATTTCCTATGTGGGACAAACATATTTTTTAGTTTCCCACCAACATAAACTCCTTTTAAGAGGCACACTTTAAGTTTCAATTTCTCATTCACCCGAGCATCAATTTTGGCAAGTAAATATATGATTTAAATGTACTCACGGAGGAGAACACAAATCAATTTTGATTGTCCAAAATAGCTAAACGGGTCCCACTCGAAAATCATGTCAAAGTCAGCTATATACTCATTTTTCTAACAGGTTTTCAAAACTTGACGCACTTTATCTTCAAGCACTTCCCTGAAATTTCTCGATTCTAGTTGGCGAATGCCCGTTCATTTTAAGTAGTCAAGTCATTGTTAGAAATACCATCGGAGTTAGAGAAGAAACTCACCAAAATGTGCAGCAACAATATGAACAAATCAGAATCAAAATAAAAGGCCTAAATGCGTAATCGCTGTCCTCAAACTATATTTGCCACCACTCCAATAAATTTGAGACGTTTAAAGATTTTCGGCAAATGGTTTGAAGAATTGATCAAGCCAAGCCTTGTTGGGGTTTTGAATATGAAGAAGAAGAATTATTTCAATAATTCTTTTGAAATGATAATAATGATCTATTCTTTCAATAACATTACATGTTTTTATGAACAGTGTCATATATTTATAGGCTACCAATATCCATCACGAAATAGTGCCAAAATCATGCTGAAAAACCAACAAAATTAGACCCAAACGGTCAAAACTGACTCCCAACGGTTGGTATGGCACGGGGGCGCCTATGCTCGCTGTAAAAAAATAAAAAATAAAAATAAATAAAAATTCATCACTTCTTTTATTGAATGATTGAACAACAATTACCAACAGTCATGTTCTCGGGAAGATTGTAGTTAAAAAGCGTGAGAGCAAAGAACACAAATCGAATCTCATTGATTCACTCGCAGTGCCAAGATGGATTGATCAAAATTGGAGAAACTCCGCGAATAATTTTAATTTTACTGCCTTAACGAATTTTCCATTATACTTCAAAAATAAAATAAAATTGTCCATTATATTCAAAATATAAACCGCTTCCAACTTCATAACTGCCATCTTTCCTCCTCCTGTCTCTTTCCTTTTTACATCCCAAGTCTTCCAACCAAATCATACTTGTCCCATAATATTCCCTTCTCAAGAACCAATCTGGCGGCGCTTGGTCTGCACTAGGCGTCGCCACCCCCACCACCGTTCCCTCCACCTCCAAGAAAATTCCCAATGACGGATTTAACTGCCGTTTTTCCTTATCATGATCCTGGTGATGATATTACCTTCATTGATCAATCTTCATTCTTAGTAGAAAAACTAACTTTTTGTCTCCCCGAATATCCTGATTTTGAACGGTGTACTGGATTTGATAATACTTTTGATGCCAATGATCCCTTTATCGATCCAATTGTTTGGGACTTGGGTTATGGGATTGATGAGAATCTTGTTTCAAATTATCTAGTTGAACCATCTGGATTTCGAGGAGAAAGAAGTAGCCATCACAATGGAAATAACGTTAATAGTAATGCACAAAATTCAGATTCTGTATATCCAATGCAACTCTCAGATTCTCCAGTTTTTCAATCTCCTGATAGTTGCATTTGCTGTCAAAGACTTCGTGAAATTACTCATGTTAATGGTATGTGCAATTACAGAAATTTTTGAAATTTCCATCACAATCTTGAATTAATTTTGTTCCCTGTTTTTGTATTTAATGGCTTGATAGGCATAAGCGTGAAAAAGCTTGAGATTCATGGAAGAGTTGGAATGGTCATTCATGCGATTCTTGAGAAATATGATTGTGATTTATCTTCTCAGAACCACGAATTCAAAGTGTTCGAGTATGTACTCTCAAATTCATATATATCAATTAGTTGTCGATTATCGAGAAGTTAAAATTTTTATTTGTACTTTTAGTTTTTGCACGAAAAGTATCCAGTGTGTGAAAGAGTTTCTAGTTCAGTACTGCAAAGATTGTAAACTAGAAGGCTATGATATGTTGCAAGATCCTCTCGCCACTTTCTACGAAGCCCTGTGTGTTGGAGTGAACGACACTGAGAATTTCTACGATTTTATTCAATTATCTCCAGATGATGCAGGTCAGTCGAAATCTCTTGGATTTAAAATGTAAACTTAATGTGCCATGACAGCATTTTTTTCTTCGATTTTCTCACATGAATGTGATCATAGTTACTAGCCTTATGATGTAATACAGACAATTGCCAAATGAACCAACAAGAAGAGTCGACGCAACCTGAAGCTGATAGAAATATAAAGCAATCTTCTAAGATCCCCCTTGCAGTGCAGGTTAGTAGTATGTTCAATGGACCACCAGCTATTCAATTTTCATTTCAAATGTCAACTACTAGATATAATTTTACAGGATTATGGTTTATCAGTAGTACCTAATCCATTAATCTGATCGATGAATTTAGATAAATGTGCATATTGTTAGGTTACTTTTCGCGGGAAACCTATCATTTCCGTCCTTGTCTAGTAAACTGAACTTTCATTTCTAGAGTATAATGTAGCTTTCTGGATGCTGATAAGTAATGCAGAGGGTAAGAACCGGATCGATGAAATTGAAGGACGTTAAAGGATATTTTGATCATCCGATTGAAGATGCGGCCAGGAAATTGAATGTATGCCCCACGGTGATGAAGAAGATATGCCGCAGGGACGGTTTGCCAAGGTGGCCTTACAGAAAGGTTTATACCTTCCCCTTCCCCTTCCCCTTAACCCTGCCGCCACCCTCTCTATCTCAGTGACTAAAGTTACATATGTTCCAATTAATTTGCAGGTTAAAAGTATCAAGAAGAAAATATTGGAGAAAAACGAGATTTTAACTTGTGCGAGAGGTGATGAAGAAAGAGAACAGGCTGAGGCAGATATACACAAGTTTCAACAAGAACTAGCTAAGATTTATAGCATTCATACATAGCAATTAGCAAATAATTTTTAATCTAACAGAAACTACTGATTTTTTATGTTAAGAGTGCTGCGAATTCTGATATCAAATAGTAGATATTCTTGCTTCAAATATTTGATAAATCGGGAGAGAAATTACTACTATGAAATATAATTTAAGAGGGAGAATGTTGAGGAAATACATAACCAAAGTCTCATATCTAATTTTTTATTGTCAAGAGTTAAGCCCCTGTTTGGTCCGGATTAAAATCTGATTTTAATTCAAGCCAAAGTCAAATAATCAATATTAATTACATCTTTCATGAATTCCACAACTTTTTTTTATTGTCAAGAGTTAAGCCCATGTTTGGTCCGGATTAAAATCTGATTTTAATTCAAGACAAAGTCAAATAATCAATATTAATTACATCTTTCATGAATTCCACAACTTTTTTAACACACGTATCAAAAACTTTATTCATAATCTATTAAAAATCTAATTTTAATCCCTACCAAACACCCTCTAAAATTATGTTTGTTTTGTTGCAGCTACTTGTATTCCTCCTTTTGAAATGATGCAAAGACTTATTGCACGAAGTTCGATACGCCCATTCCTGTCAAAATAAGCGAAATTGACGAGCTTATAATCCATTTTGATATTGTAATCATCCTCGTCAAATTTGCGTACAGGATATTTTAACAAAATGACACTATAATTATTTTGGTTATCGGAATAGACATATTCAAGAAAATAATTCGCGGAGGAAAATTTTCATTTTGATAAAAGAGTAGACTAGTAAGAAAATTCCTGGTTAGAATTGCTCAAACTTGAGAGTTGAGTCTAATTCAACAAAACTTACCACAAACTTTAGAAACTAATTTCTTACCTTCAGTCTTTTCTAAAGTCACTCGAGTTAATATTATACATGAAGACATGTTTCGACCAAGAAAGGAGAGATTTTTTAATGGATTAAAGATTTGACTAAACAAAAAGCATCCCTTACAACTGAAGCCTTGTTTGGCCCTAATCTTTTTAAAAAAAAAAAATTTAAACTCATTTTCAATCACACATTTTATGGAATTTACAACTTTTTAATCACATATTTCATCAATTTCTATCAAAATTTACTAAAAAAACTAATTTTTAATTAAACCAAACAAGGACTTAATCAAATTTTCTACTTTAGATATACGTCAACACTATATATTTAGCAAATTTCACGAGTCCATTAATTAGAAATTAAAAGATGGAAAGTCCAAACAGTGCAACTCTTTTAAATTACAAATTGGTCCCTAAAATTTTCAGAAATTGCTAAACTAGCATCAAATGATTTTCTAGCAACTAATGAACTCATGTTTCATCAACTACACTTTTATAAAAGTATATCCTAAGCACGATGATACTTCATAATTAAAATAGGATCCTATAGGATCTCCCCCTTCAAAATCGGATGTAAAAGTTTTCTTTCATCTGACTCAAGTAAGTACACCAAACAAACAAATGAGTTATCACTTGTAAATTGTAGAAAAACCCAAAACAAGAATTTGGGGGATTACAGGTGTAAAAAAAAAAGTTGAAGGAAAGTTACAATAGGGACTAACCTGCAATAAGTTCGTTCTTTTACTCTTTGTAGCAAAGAGCTTGATCCCGCCATATTGCCACTATCTTCCAAACTTAGAGGGGCCATCAAAATTCTCCTGTTATATAAAAGTCTCACCGAGTTCATCGTGTCAAAATCCTTGCCAACCCCCAGTTCGGGCTTCTTTCCCGCAAGGTACTTTTAAAATTGGCTTGGTCAAACCCCTTAATTTTCACTTTAAATTTTCAATAATTGCGTATTTTCACGATGACCTTTTGAGTGTTAAAAGACAAATATGCATTTGAGTAAACAATACAATTACAAAATATTATTTTATTTAAAAGACAATAATACCATTTTAGTTAAAATCAAATACTTCTTACTTAAAATTTTAAAACAGCTAGCGTATCTACTTATTCTAACACAGATAAAAACTTTCACATTTCATCTGCTTTAACATTAAAATTTCGAAAATTGATCAAGCGCTAAACAAGAAATTTTTTTATATCTACCAATTTGAATCGATAAGTATATTTACGTATGTTTAATTTCGTTTTGGTTAAATTAGTATACATTTTTAATCGATAAATTCAAATACTTCCTACTTAAAATTTTAAAACAACTAGCGTATTTACTTATTCTAACACAGATAAAAACTTTCACATTTCATCTACTTTAACATTAAAATTTCGAAAATTGATCAAGCGCTAAACAAGAAAATTTTTTATATCTACCAATTTGAATCGATAAGTATATTTACGTATGTTTAATTTCGTTTTGGTTAAATTAGTATACATTTTTAATCGATAAATCTTATTTATACATAGATTAACATGTATATAATTTTTTTTAACATATCTATATTTTTTTAAGCATAAACAAGAAAAAAAAATAAAAAATCATCTACATATTCATGACAATGATTCCGACCAGTCTTAATGGTCTTAAGCGGACTGTTTAACAGTCGGTTGTTACAACCGTAACAGCTCACTGTTAGGGTTTTTTTTATTTATTTATTAAAATTCTATTGCCCATTAGTTGAACCGATTTTTCGAATATTTTTTTCTTATAATTAAAAATTATGTTTCATCATACATATATGGTTGTAATCCCAATTTGTTATTTTTGTGATTTCAAATTGGATGAAAAAGATCGATGGTATGAAAATGAACGAGTGATATACGTGATGGTATTCCAATTCCAATAACATCGACTACATTATATGTGGAAATGTATCATGATTTATAGAACAAATTGAAAGGCGATCCCTCTCAATACGATATGAAACTGAGATTTCAATTCAATGAGCATTCATCCATTTCAATTCCACCTATAAAGGTTGCTTCGATGTTGAAGTGAATTATCTATTTAAATTGAACAAAATGTACACGGCTCCTCTTTAGTGATGAAGAATGTCGCCAAAGGCGAATACGAAGATTCAGATGGAGGAGATCGCACTGCTAGGAATTTTGGGACACAGTGGAGATAACTTGTGAGGATGATGTGGTTATTCTTAGACAGTTGTTCCTCATCGTGATCTTGCAGTTACATACAAAATTTCGTCGATAGTTAACGACAACGAGAATGGAAATGAATTTATAAATGAGAATTTGATTGTTTTATCCCATTGGAGATATGAATGGGGTAAGACTTAAGGGTTAGATCGAGTGGACCGTCATCTAATTATTCGCGTGTGGTTCCCGATGATGAGGATTTACATGTCGAGAAATTGTTTGAAACAAAGAAAGATTTGCAAGAACTGTGCACCGGAATGCACTGAAATACAATTTAAGTTCAAAGTGAAGAAATCAAACAAGTCATTGTTGACAATTATTTGCGTCGACGACAGTTGTCGTTGGCGTTTGCGAGTAATAAAGATGGACACGAATGAGTTATTTGTAGTTCGCAAGTATACATGGGAACATATTGCGAAGTGGGAATTCGTCAAAATGATCACAGACAAGCCCAATTATGATTTATTAGTCAACATATAATGCTCAAGTATCAGGACCCACGAACGATCTATAAACTTTCGAACATCATTAACGATGCCCATCAAGAGTAGGAGTGATCATGAGCTATCGAGGGCCTGAAAGGCCAAAGAATGAGTGTTGAAGGATTTAATGAGCTCGTTCGAGGAGAATTATCCTAAATTGCCCATGTATTGCCATAAGTCTTAAGTTTTTCTTCATGACTCTTGGACGATGCATTCGGGATTTCGAAATCCGATGTGATCTCTAATTATAGTTTATGGTAAGACTCTGAAAATTAGATATGAAAGCAAGTCAATTATTGCTACATGTCAGATGCCAACATCCAAATTTACCCTCGTGAATGATCTGTTGATACATTGGTTCTTTACAAAGTTGAGAGAAGTAATTGAGAAAGTAGAATACTTTGCCTTTGTAACTGATCGAGGACCGTCTATAATAAATGGTATCTCTGAAGTTTTTCCCGAGGAACATCATGGGTATTGCATGTATAATATACAAGGTGATAAGTGTATTTTTGCACACTTATTTAATATCTAGATAAGTTAATTATTGATTAAAATGAGTGAATTTTTACTCACAATTGTGTAACATTTGCTTTTGTAGGCAAAAATCATCCAAAAGAAAGAGAACAAGGCAAAAGAATGAAAAAAAGGACCGAAAACGTACAAAAAATGTGAAGTTTGGGACCAAGTAGCACAAGTGTCAAAAGGTGGAGGACATTGGGGTGCAATTTATGGAGGGCAAAATTGAAAGAAAAGCCAAAATTTGAGGACCAAAATGTCACTTATCAAAGTTGAGGGACTAACTATGCAAATTA
>CAIGRF010368460.1:24653-38104 GCA_903798235.1 Fraxinus ornus | reverse complement strand
TCATGTATTTTCAGTTATGTGATATAAATACTTACGATTTTGACTGTCTCGCCGTCGTCGTGTCCCACACGATAGCTAGTCTGTCCTATGCAATCACCCCCATTCGTCTAGCAATCAAAAGAACGATCATAGCCACCGACTCTAGGTTAAGCTCGAGCCGACCCTTTGTTAGGAATGATTGGAGTTGTACACATATATAATGGAATCAATAAAGATGATCTCTACGGCAAAGCAGTAATGATTCGCGATCACTGAAATGTACATATGCGTACAACCTTTCCATGATTTTCCCCCGACACTCGACTACATCCCTGTGACCCACTCGAGCATATGTTCGGGCACCGTGTACCCATTAGCCATAAGTTAGTGTGACTGATACTTAATGGTAATGACACGTAAGAACTTGGTGCTCAATATGACTCGGCCGAAAGTGTTAAATGATCTTATAGCAGAAGTTAATCTCTCATGCGAAGGTAATCATCGATCAATTAGACCATACTCCTAAATAAATAATAACATTAAAAAATATTAACTCATACAAAATGGTAACCGATAAATTATATTCAATTCACATACCCAATCTCATTTCAGGATGAAATCGGACATCTGGTCGTTTTGAGTATGCGGGACGCCTAGTTTACGCACAAAACCTCAACCTTCCTTCTCCGTCGTAGTGTCAATTCAGTTAGGATTTCAACCGACATATTAACATTTCAACTAGTTAATGATCATGTGCTGAGATTTTGAAACGACATACAATATAAATTGCAAATATATAATACTAACCTGAGAGTTGTAGAGGAAAGTTGATAACTATTTAACAGATGGGCAACTATCTGTTCAGGATCCTCTACAATGATTCATTCGAGGGCAGCGGTCTCCTCTCACCTTGCAAGCCGAGCACCCAAGAGGGAAACAGTCTCATATGCCCAGATCTGCAACATATACAACTATTATATATAAATTTAGTATAATTTTTTTTTAACATTGATTACGTTAAACATTTACCTGCACTGTCGGAGCAATCCATAAGTATCGTACTTACGCAAGGACTCATTGGGGTTTCGAATGTGATGAGTGCAGTGTCTTCAAAATATCTCTGTCCCCACGAATAATTGTTGAAAGTATCGATGCCGTCAACAACTTCTAAATGAAAGAGGTCGTTCGCAGTCTTCTTGTGATGACACCCCACCACGCTCTCAAGTATATAAACCAATCCCAAATTCAATCTGTTCACATCCGGTCGCACTCCTTAGTTATGTCCATCAACTCCGGTAGAAGTGCCGTCCACTGTCTCTGAAAATACGTATCGTACATCTTATTGTTTCTTTGAGTACTGTCGCGAGCAGCTTCATCACCGTAATTTTTAGTCAAGTCATCAGGGCAAACTCAAATATAGAGAAACTAGCCACCTTACCCCCGAAGTTAAAGTGGAGGGCATCGCCTCGATTGGCCTAGCAGTCGACATAGTAGTGTATCAATGATCTGTCTAGAGTATTGCATCTCTCTCAACTGATATAAGGGCCGCATGAAGGACTGTCATAGCATATCTCCGTGTTGATCATTGAGCATCTCAAATATAGTAATAAAACTCTCAAAGTTACCGTTCCAAATATCTTTTCCAGCCATCTGTCTCAAGTCAACATCCAGATGATATTCTAACCTATAAAAATTCAAATGTTAGAACGTTCCACAAGAGATAATAGAATAAAGTATAATATCAGAAAATTAAGCTAATCGAATTGTAACTATTATATGCAAAAAAATAGATTCATTTATATCGACGCTAATAAAAAATGAATGATTTAATAAATTAGAGGAGAAAGAAAAAAAGAATTACAGAAAAAAGAAAAATAAATTAAAGAAAATTATAAAAGCATAAAAAATAAAGCAAGAATATTAAAAAGTATTTTAAGTTTTTCAAAAAAATTATTTATAATATGAAGAAAGCAATTAAGAAATTTTAAAAGTATCTAAATAATAATAATAATAATGAAAACAAAACAAATTAAATAAAAGGAAATTATAAAGATTAAATAAAGAATATAAATATTATTTAATTAAAATTGAAAATTTTAAATTTTATCATAAAAAGAAAAAGAATTTTAAAAAACTTTAAATTGAAAAAAAAAAAGCATTTTTAAGAAATTCTAAAAGTATTTCCAAAAAAAATTAAAAAAATTTAACAATAGGAAATTATTAAAATTAAATAAGAAATATAAATATTATTTAATTAAAATTGAAAAAAATCACAGATTTGTTTAAAAAGAATTTTAAATTAAAAGAAAAAAAAAAGGAAAAAAAAAAAGAATTTGGTAATTTGGTTAAAAAGAATATTTAATTTGATAATTTCCAATTTAAAATTTCTTAATATATAATTTTTTTTTTTAAATTGGGCTTCGGGTTATCAATCGATTGACCCAACTGTTAATAGTTGCTGATAATCGAGATCTCGTCGGAAATTCCCATTTCCAGCGAAGAAAATGTATTTTCCAACAAATTTAACACTTACACTTAATTATTTACCTGAATAATGAAGAATAAATGTTATAAACATGATAAAATCCACAAATAAATATCATTTAATCCACAAATTTTTAGAAACATCTTTTCTTTGTTTTCCTCTGCACAAACACTTTGTTGAAAACAAGGATATTTTTGGATTTTGGTATTTAACTTTTAACTTTTTTTTTTTTTTTTTGGAAATATAGTCAAAAGGCTATTTCACCTCCTTCCCCTTTGTACTTTGCAGAAAATCCATTTACGCCGACAGGCCGAGGGAATTATCGATAGAGAGTCACAGATGGAGGTGGAGATGGAGCCGAGAGTAAAGCCATTGGCCTACAAAGTGAAGGCCATGTCAAGGGAATCCACTGCCCAGAAGGCCACTCATGTACTTGACACTGACCTCCGCAACCACTGGTCGACTGGCACCAACACAAAGGAATGGATCTTACTCGAACTCGACGTATGTCAAATTCCTGTTTACATAACTTGCGACTTTTTCCCTGTTTTTGTTTTGGGGTTTGAACTTCCTTTTTAGCTTATTTCAGTGAAATTCCTTCTGGGTATTTGTTTTTCCCTCGAACTGATTGGAATTAAGGTTGCATGTTGTGGGGTGGTTTACAATTTGAATTGTCTGGGAAAAGAAGCCACGGCTTCAATTTTAATTTTTTTTTTCAGCGGTTGGGCGGTGATTGGTACCATGGAGTTGGAATTACATTTTGAATTTACTATTACAACGCCGGAGTTCTCTTCTCAGTTAGCACGACTTGATAATCTTTTGCCGGAACCACTATTGATGTTTAAGCTCACAAGTCGAAGTTGACACTAAGTTTAAGGAGTGTATTCTTTTATCGAATGGTTGACTACATTGAAATGATTATAAATTGAGAAGGAAGCAGTGAGTAATGATTTCCAAATTGATAATATGACTTGCAGTAGTAAGTTATGGGAAATTTAATTCTTTCTCACTACTATTGAACGGAATTGTTATTGAAAAGAATACAGAAAGTTATTCTGAAGTTTGAATTACTTCTTGTGATGAATGTTCAGGAATTTACTCTTTTGGGCTAAGTGCATTATTTACCTCAAATAAATTTATCTATTTTTTTTTTTTTTTTTTTTTGTAAAAAAGGAGATCTACTGATGTTTAATCTATGAAATTAGAATCACCAGTAATTAACTTTAGCATGAGTAGATTATGCCTTACATCCATGTAAGAGAAGAAAGCCTGATATTGATCGAGAGACATTCATTTCTAGTTTAGATCATAATACATAATTTTATCTAAGCGAGATATTCCCCATCTATTTTATAGATGGGTTGGGTTTTTTAAATATGTAGCTACACATGATATGAAAAGTAAATTGTGAAGAGTTGAAATTCGTTGGAAACCTTGTTATTGTTCTGCAGATTATCAGCAAGCTGACAATTTGTAGGGAAATCAGCTCTCTTGTTATGCTATTGCAAAAATTACAAAAGTGGAAACCATGATCATAGATTCACATATATTCAGTGACCAGACATTCATTGACATTAATCTCACTAGTAAAAGATGATTTTATTTATTTTTATTTTTATTTCTTTGCAAGCTTACAAAATTTAATCAAATGTTAATAACAATCATTTATTCTCTGTCTTCTAATGAAAATATTTTCCCCTTTCTTATATAGATGAACATGTGCTGATTCTTATTTGCCCCTGTATATTATATACAGTTTTGAATTAGTTCTCTGTCAAGTAAACTTTCGCACGCTGGGACATCCTCTAGTTTTCCTTGATAGTTAAGAAAGTTTGTGGTTGTCGATTTGAACTTTTATTTCCGTTAAATGTGAAATAACTCCATCCCAGCGGCAGGTATATTTACAGCCTTTCAGGTGCTTAGGAATTTAGGGGAAGGCAATTCATATCAAAAGTTGTAGTTAATGATTCAATCTTATATACTTGTGTACCCAATCTAGTTAAGAAAAGATTTAAGTTTAACTCATCCACTAAACAGAGTGCTTGAGGATGCATAATTGTTCTCTATATCTGGTGTTAATTCAGTGGCTAACTTGAAGGTTTTAAACAAGCATCAAATCTGAATCGTAATTAACTGCAGCCATCATTTGCCATTTCACACTGCTAGTAATTTTAGCAAGAGACCTTTACTTGAAAGAATATCATGGTTTTTTAATTGTAGAAATTACAATTCTTTTTGGTTTATCCTGTATTGTTAATTGTAGGAATCATGCCTTCTTTTGCACTTATAAGATAAATTAAATGATAAATCTATATTGATGGCTGCTTACTTATTGAGCATTACCTTGACAATTGTCATCACACATTCTCCTATTTTTTGTTCGTAGGAACCATGCCTGCTTTCACACATAAGGATATATAACAAGTCTGTGTTGGAGTGGGAAATTTCAGTTGGCTTGCGTTACAAGGTTAGTGTAACATTAATTTTGAAAAAGATGAACTCATCTGTTAAAGTTTATTTTTTATAAGTTAGATGGATATAGAGATTTGATTTCGAATTAGTTACTCTAATTTCTAACTATCAATGTTTTGTCATTGTGAATTTTATTATTTTCTTCACAGTTCATCTCAACTGTCAACTAAAATGTCTATAGTAGTTATACCCAGTTTTGTGCGGAAATGGGAGTGCAAGAGCAATACCGTTTGGATCTTGAGGAACAAGATTGTCTTTTGAGTCATTGAAAATGAAATATTAATAATTAGTATTCTAAAAAACGTAAAGTATGGCTAGACAGTATTTCATATATTTTATATTTTTTAAATTTTCGATATGTATATTTTAGTTATTTTATATTTTTGTATGATTTTGATACGTACCCAATATGTATTTTTTAAATTATTTTATTAACTTATTGAATATCAACAATATTTACTGAAAATACACAATTAGAGTTTTAAGGGTGTGTTTGAGCAACATTATTTTGGAAGAATGTATTCTGGAATAGTAGATTGATGGAGAATGTGTGGTTGAAAAGAAAAGAAAAGTTATTGATGGGATGAAAAATATTATTTTATTGAAAAATGTGTGGTTGAAAATGAGTAGAAGAATGAGAATGAAAATTTTAATGTGTACCAAACAGAGGCTAAAATTAACAACTAAACTTTTGTTGAAAATGCACAATATTATTAATTTTTTAATACATGTGAAATTGTGTTATAGTTAAAAAATATATTTTTATTATTGAAAATAGATAATGACTAGTATTAAATAATACTTGTAAAATTGTGTTACATTAATTCTATTATTGAAAATAGATAATTATTCAATATATGTAAAACCATGCTAATAACATGCTTTAGTATTTTATTTTATTTTTATTATCATGCTTCTGTATTAATTTTTTTAATGAAATTGTGTTGAATTTTATAAAACATATCGGTTTATCCTAATTTTTTCAAAAAGGTCTTATTAGCATATCCGTATCGTATCGTATTCGAATTACGTATCCGTATCCACATTAGCTAAATTTATTGAAATGAATACTTTGCACATTACATCCATCATTCTTGCAAACTTGGTGATGAGGCTAAATGACTTCAATCCAGGGGCGGATCCAGCACCCGGCGCGACCGTCCCGTGCTTGATCCGTTGGGAAAAAAATAAAGATTTGATAATTC
The DNA here is from genome assembly GCA_903798235.1 of Fraxinus ornus. Taxonomy (NCBI): domain Eukaryota; kingdom Viridiplantae; phylum Streptophyta; class Magnoliopsida; order Lamiales; family Oleaceae; genus Fraxinus; species Fraxinus ornus. The sequence continues at coordinate 31,963 of CAIGRF010368460.1, read as the reverse complement.
TTGTTAAATATTTATAATATGAGGTTGCGTGGCTCACAGGGCACCAACATTCTATCAAATTGGCTGAAAAAAAGTCTTACAATAGATAAGATTCGAACCTATGTACTAAAAATGTGATGGTTGAAAGCTTGACCGCTATGACAATTGTAAATTAGTAAACTAATCAAGAAATATTGACATATTAAACTAATAGTCTTTGTTTTAAAAATTATTTTTTTAACTAAAATTCGATGACCCAACCACTAATCTGATGATTTTTTTCAATTAACGACCGGATCAGGTATGATAACTATGCATAATATATACTTTTATTGTTATGTTTTATTAATTTATTTTGTAAAATTTAAATTTAGACAATCTAAGTAACGCTCTTTATTCTTTTAGGAGTTTGAAAAATATATTTTTTAAAAAATACTTCTAAAAATCATTGTTTTAAGAACTTTGCATCAGCTGCGCCTAATTTCAGAACTTGTATTTACCATTTAATCATATAATACGTATAATTTTAATTTTGTTTCACTTAAGTTCGGAAAAACTTGAAACTTGATCATATGTATATGATTCAAAAAATGTATTTTTTATTGTCATTTTGGATTGTTGAATTTTCAACGATGGATGCATTTTGAATCGAGATGCAAAAGAATCTATATTTCCTATCTCTTATTATTTATCTCGTAAATGAGGGAGTCTAATTAGTAATTATTCTATATTAATATGTATTTTTTTAATATTATTTAATTAAATATTAATAAATAATTTTGCTATTGCAACCGTAAACGGTTAACGACCGCCCTAGCTTACTGGACTTCCTGGATCTGTCCCTGCTTCAACCTATAAAGTATATGAGAGGTGTTAGAATTTTTTTCATGTGAGCTTTATTATGGAGTATAGAGGATAATAATCATTTTGTTATTATTTCCGAGGATACTTTTGGATTCTTAGTTTTGGTGGGAGTCAAAATAAGTCACCAGGTCCTTTGTTTAGTGACTTGATTCTAATTTTGTTTTCTTGTGGTTCATGTTAATTTGGGATTAGTTGGTAGTCATAAAAGTCTAAGTCCTGTGAGCAACTATTTTATTATGTGCCCATGTAATGATCAAGTCCCTGTGTCCAAGTCGTTAACTCATATGTACCATCCGCTTTGAAAGAGCATCTGTCATCTTATCCCTTACAAATTTTTTGCCGCGTAACCAGAATTCGAATAACCTTTGTCTTATGAGAGACTTAAGTTGAATCATCGTGCTAATTGGACAAAGAGAACATGTGCTCTCTTATCCCTCATGGATTTTTGTCACGTTTTTCAGGATTCGAACCTAAGTTCTCTGCCTTATGAGAGATTTAAATTGAATTTTGGTACCAATTAGACAAGCTACTCTCCTAAAGCGGATAGTATGAGTTGACAGCTTGAGCACAGAGGTCGAATTGTTACAAACTCAATTCGTTAACTCATATGTACTGTTTGTTTTGGGAGGACATATGTCCTCTTACCTCTCACAACTTTGTGTGGTGTCCCTAGGATTTGAACCGTGAGGGATAAGAGGATAGATGATGTTCCAAAATGGACAGTATGTAATGAGTTAACGGATAGGCACATAAGGGTTGGTTCGTTACAGTTCTTGTTTGGAGAAAATTGGAATCGAAGGTTAGAATGCTGCTGTTCCATAATATACATAGCATAATTCCTCAAATATAAACTCATCATTTTTTTAATTAATAATTTCATTGCTAATGATCTTAAACTTACACCATTCTCCATTAATATTTAAGGGTATTTTCCCTTTGGTGACGTGTTACATACTTTGCTCATACCAACCTTTTAAAGCTTCAACGCATTGCTACAATCACGCTCAAGGATTGAAATTAAACTGTTGTTTCGTATTTTTTCTAGTGCTATCAACATTTTGTGCTCCCTTATCATGTTTCTGTTGACAGCCAGAGACATTTGTAAAAGTTCGTCCTCGCTGTGAAGCACCTCGACGTGACATGATATACCCAATGAATTACTCTCCTTGCCGCTATGTTCGAATATCTTGTATGCGCGGAAACCCAATAGCTATTTTTTTCATTCAGGTAATTATTTAAAATCTGTCCTGCACCTCCTCCTTTTGGATTATAGCACCTCTGTTACCAGTATTTGCCTCATGTTTTACTGGTTGATTTTGGCTGCATTTAGGACCTAGCTTTACTACTGAGTTATCATATTCTTCACAGTTAAACCAATCTGCTTGCTTATTCATGTTGTGATGATCTAAGAATATTTATGTCTCATTCAGTTAATTACGGATGTTAATCAAAATTATGGATGTTACATATATTTGTTGTCCACTTGAGATGTAACTTAATGATTAGTCACTTTTTGATTTCATGACAAAAGTAGAAGATATTTTATTGAGAAGAGGTGGAATATCAGAGGGCAACCCCAATATATGATGGAAAAGTAGATGTAGAATATAATACTTGGATAAGAGCTCTCGAACTTGTTGCTAACAAGTTTAAGAAATCCTTACAAAACGTTTAGCTGCATATGTTGTTTTTATTGAGTGGTTGTACCAATAAATTATGTTTTATATTCCTGATTGCAGCTGATTGGGGTTCCTGTTACTGGTCTGGAGCCAGAGTTTCAATCAGTTGCTAACTACTTGATACCGCACATTATATCACATAAACAGGATGCTCGTGATATGCATCTTCAGGTGAAACATACTGTTAAAATAACTAGCACCAGAGTACATTGTATAATCATAGAATTCATGGTTTAGCTTCTTGTGTTGTTGCTTTCTAACTATTAGTTTGTAGTTGCTTCAAGACGTGACAAGTCGGTTAGTCAAGTTTCTTCCATACATTGAGGTATACATTTACTTGATATCCTAAACAAAATTTTCTATTGCATGCTATTCTCCCTTAATAACTGAAATTCTATTGAGTATGTAATATTATAAATGCGCAGACAGATCTTAATAACTTTCCAGAAGATCCAGAATCCACTATGCGTTTTCTTGCTATGGTTGCTGGTCCCTTTTATCCTATCCTTCACATTGTAAATGAAAGGTTGGTATACTAGCATTTCAGCTGCAAAGTTCTTCACAACCGCTCTCTTGAAACCTTGGTTTTTCACTAGTCGATGCATCTAACCAATTGTGGGGACCCATTATGTAGGCCCCATCCTTTGGAAGCTTTTATTGGTAGTCTAAACATGTATATGCCACAATAAGTTATTGTTGAAATACAAAATTGTGGGGTGTGTAATTATTAATTTTTACACCATTATCCATAACATTGAAAGATCATTTGTGAGAAATCACTATTTACTTGACCTTCGGCAGCAAGCATTGGTGAGGTATCTTGAAGCTCAGAATAAGCTTCATAGCTTTCTTGGCCTACTTAACTATTGAAGTTTTTTTCGTGACACCATTTGGCATGTAGTTCAATTTTAAAAGGTGCGACGTAGAACTGAGGAACAGGATCACAGAGAGGAGAAAAATAATATAAAGACAACGATATAAGAATTTGGACAATACCTAAAAGGAATTTGCTGGATTATCTATTTTAATAAACATCTTGACCGCATGAAATTGTATGCAAACAAGCTTGAGGAAAATAAGGTGCTCCAAAATGTTAATTAATCATTCTAAGATATATTTAATTTCTTCAGACCTTTGTAGAGAAAGCACCCATAAAATGTGAGTCCCACAACCTTTTCACCCTCTTCTAAGGAAACTTGTTTTGATAAGAGATTTAGCATGAGTATGACATAAGAGGTCAAAAGAGGATCGAGAAAAGGACCTCATTATTTTTTACACGCAGCATTGAGTAATAGGTTGCTATTGCTCACACCTGCCCTTTTTATAAATGGAAGCAGGAAGATATATCTTTCTCATACCATGTCATCTTATTATCGTAGTGTCCAGGGCTGCTAATTATTTGGAAAAAGACCATGTGGTTCCCCTGTTTGATGAACTTGCTTGCATGGGTAGGAACTTGTGCAATTTGTTTATTCATTTTTGTATTTGTAGTCTTAGACGATCAAGTTCTTATTCTAATGTACTATACGGATCAGATAAATCACTTTACTAATTTTTTTTCAACACTTAGTTTCTTGATTTCTATTTGATATTGCCTTTACATTTCCATCTACTCATGCTGTAAAAGACTAGATAAATTTTTGGCTTTGTAACAATCATGTGAGAAAATATTTCTTTTCAATTTTTTTTTCTTGTGCCATGGCAGAGAAAATGAGAGGTTACCTGCAAATATTTCTGACTATGAAGCTTCTAAGACCAATCCTCTACCAACAGCTTTGACTGTTTCCTCCAATTTTGAGGTATACCTGCATGCATGCACTTCTGTAGGTTTTTAGGTTTTGAATGAATGTTGTAATGAATTGTTGTTAAAAGGATATTCTGAACATTATTGACCATTCTTATTGGTCAATTTCGATCTTTATTTGTTGTTCTCCACTCTTCTCTCTGGCTAATTCTGGTTGTGGATCAAGTTTTTACCTATGAGGCAGTCTTTATTAAGATACAATAACTTTCACACTATTATATTACATGGGAAAGGTATATTTTCTTATTATGCTGTGTTTTCTACATGTTGCTGTTTGTTTTCTCTAAGGCCCTGTTTGATAAGCTTACAATTCCATGGAAATTGGAATTAAAATTCCAATTCCCACCAATTCACATGTTTGATGAGCAAACAATTCATGGGAATTGGTTTTCTTGGGCATCCTTTTTGGGGAATTTGGCGGGAATTGATTTTCCACTTTACGGCTCCTTTTTTTTTTTTTTGTGGCAATGGAAACAAATTTCATAACCAATTGTGAAAATTATTTTCACTTTAATTGACAATTTTCATGTAAAACAAAACCAAACGAATACTAAACTTTGAGGAAAAAATGATTTTTTAGGAAACATTTTTTTTTTCGTTTTTTTTTTACTGTTTGGCAATGAAAATAAATTTTATAACCAATTGTGGAAAACTTTATTACTTTAATGGACAATTTTCATGTAAAACAAAGTCAAACGAACACAAAATTTTAAAATTTTCCGGGTGAAAAATTATACCAATCAAACACACTTAATTAAAATTTCCCTGCAAAACAATTTCTATGCAATTACTTTATTTGGAATTCATTTTCTTTCCACCCATTTTTCACGCTTGCAATCAAATGGACCCTAATTGGCACTTTGTAAACTACTGATAATTTTTTATGTGCTCTAGTCTATTTTTACCTTTTATATGTCAATTGATTCACTGTTTACATTAATCTATCCCTACTTGTTGTCTTTGAAGGGATTTTCTGCTTAATTAGTATTAGTATATAAAAAGAGCACTTTTCTTGCCTTAATTATCTAATCCTGTGGCTTGAGATCATTCGATCTTTGTTGTCTGATTGAGTTTCAAATTTGGTGACTCGCAATAAACAAAATATATATCCCCTGGTTAGCATATTTGATACTTCTGAAATCTCTAGGCATAAATGATAAAAGCAACAACAACAAACTAAGCCTTTCCACAACTAAATTTTGAGCCAGCTACATCAATCTTTTCTTCCACTTCATTCGACTTCATTTGATTCACTACTCTAAGATTGTTTATCTATGTAGACAGATTGTCTTAAATCACTTTTTCATAAATTTTGATTTAGTAAGCTCCATGGTCATGTGTTATACTTTACGGCAACCCAACCTGGTGTCAATGACGTGTAAATGTTGGATGAACCAAATTCTCATTGAATTAGATTTGAAAACAATTTGATAGTATCAACAATTGGTCATGTCTGTTGCGGTTCACCTCTTCCTCTTCTAATATGTTCCATCGAGGCGAGATCACTCTTATGACTAGGAGCCTCTTTATAACGTAAAACATGTCACAACGGCCAAAGTTGCCTTTCCAAAATTTATCCTCAACCGGTGTCATCTCCATTCTCCAATTCACTGATGTATTTTCTTCTTATATTATCCATGTTCCATAACTATATCAATCTCAGCGTCACTTTTGCTACGTGGGTCTCGTGGACCTTACAATCCAACACGTATGATCATAGAACATGGCAAATCTAATAACTTTATGTAGTATTTACCTCTTAACCATATGAGATCTTCCTATCACATAAAGCCTCTATTTGGGCTCCATTTTTCTAAAACTCATTTTCAATCATACATTTTCCCATAAAATAATGTTACACGTAAATTCAAAAAACTTCCTTATTTTTTAACCTCACATTCTCTCTCAAAATCTCATTTTAATGGAGCCTAAACAGGGGCAAAGTTTCTATAGCACTTCTCCCGTTCTTCCAAACTGCTTTTATTTTGTGCATGGATTCTTTTTATGCATCTTTTGCTAATAATTGAATCTAAGTACCTAAGACAATAACTTTTGAGGAAAGCACATTACTCGATAGCAACTTGGTTATCTTTACTCCTACTATTATTAAAAAGGTGTTGAAAACTCTAACAACTTATGGGTTGATTAACATGGCACCCTAGTCTAGCAAAAGACACCATCACCCAATTATAAAATTTGTGCACATTTCAAATCGTTGATCTAAGATTGGACCTAGTCTGGACATTTAGGAGAGTGTTGATAAGGGTTTAAATGGATACATGTTGCTTGTCTCCTTTCTAACAACTTAAGCTTGTCAATAAGATAATTAACATGGTATGAGAGTGTCAGGCAAAAAACCTGAGTTCAATTATAACCACCGCCCTTTTTTGAAAATTTTGCACTTGTCAGATCTTTGATCTAAAATTAAACCTGGATACAGTGCACGAGTGTGTTGAAGACAAGGATTTAAATTAATGCACGTGAGCCATTTATAACAAAAACTATGAGATTGTTAACAAATGGCATTGCATGTACTGTGTCTTGGTTCTATTCAACTGAAAACCTGTATATATTCCAAGGTCTCTAGATCTAGTGGCATGAAAAGAAAAGGTAAAAAAATTCTTCTGACATTCAAATAATTTCAATGTTCTCCAGATGTTGATCGTATACATTTTATAAGTAATTTACTTGACTATCATTTAAGAAGTACTGTGCAAGAGACTCGTGATTCGTGACTGATCTTACTTTTTACTTTTATTGGTGCTCAGCCAAGAAGATCGCGCAACACGTCATCTATGTTCTTATCCAAATCTAGTCACTTGGTCTTCCGTCCGGAGGCAGTGTTCACATTGCTTCGAAAGGCTTACAGAGATTCAAGCCTTGGAAACTTGTGCAGGCTGGTAAGATATGGTTTTTCTATTTTTAGTTTTCTCTTCTTTTTTATTCTTGTTGGTTTTTGAAAAGAAAGTATTTTATATATATAT
>CAIGRF010368460.1:0-24636 GCA_903798235.1 Fraxinus ornus | reverse complement strand
ATATATATAGGAACAATTAGATAAAAATTAAGATTGGATGCCTCTCCTTTTTGCTTTGTTGATCAACTTCTGGAAACAGTGCATCTCTTGGAGCCTTTTTCGCCTTATCTGATGCTTCCCATTTTTTAGGCATCAAGAATTTTGCTGAAGCTCATTGAGCCAATGACAATGCAAGAAGCATCTGATCCAGCTTCTGAAATTTCATCTTCTGTTGCAGAGGAGGCAATGCCATCTGAGACTTGTGGTCATGTTTCCTTAATTGACTACTCAAACTTGTTTGGGGAGGAATTTCAAATGCTGGATGATCATTGGGATACCATATACCTTAGTGTCTTAGATTCTGGGGCAGTGGAAGAAGGAATTTTGCATGTTCTTTATGCTTGTGCATCTCAGGTTGGTCATACTAAGACGAAGTTCTGTCCTTTAACACAAAGTAATTAGGTTTTGCTGTTATCATGTCTGACCTCAATCAAAAACTAAAGTTTTCAACTGCTGTTACAGCCTTTGCTCTGCGGCAAGCTGGCAGATAGAACTTCTGACTTTTGGTCGGCATTACCACTAATACAAGCACTGCTGCCAGGTTCTACAGCTAGTATCAGTTTGCTATGTAGAATTATTCAATCTTGCTAGAACCACTAGATTCTAGAGAAGTATCAAGTTCATTTATAGTTCTGTAAGACTTAAAGCTTAAACATATTGGTTATGATACTGTACTGTAGTATGTTTTCTCTAATAAAAGAAAAGATACTGGAAATCATTCTATGTGTATAACATATAAGGATGTTGAACAATTTTCCCTGTGCTTTTAGCAGGTACTGTTTTTTCACTATGTAAATTGTTTCTGAAAATTTTTAACAGTGGTGTCCTTTTTGTCAAATATTCCATTTAAGTCGGAAGAATTTTTTATGGTGGACATCTTAATAATTAATAATCCAGGGGAAAATGAAAACTATCAACTTCAACAGGGTCTTGATTATCAAGTTTCCACATGCTTCTGGTAATTTTTGTTTGATCAGTTATGTTTCTTTTTTTGGTGTATTTTGCTCCATACAAGACAATGAAATGTTTCTTTATCTAACCTATATTTTATTTTAGTTTAAAAACGTATATATGCTTTTCTTTAACCTATAACTCTACTCCTTGTTGCGTAAAACAAGACCTGTTCACCTGTTCATATAGATATGTGTATAACAACTTATCTGTAATTATATTCAATGTTGAAATTGTGCGTTGACTAATGTTTCATATCTAGGACTAGTAACATAAAGAAGTTTTGTATAAGATTGTAGAATGTTGGGTGACATTCTCATTTCATGATTGGAGAGGAATCTGAAACTATAAAACAAAATTGTAAACTTTAGCTTAATTAATCATTAAAAGGAAAGTATTGGTATTCAAATTATCTATCTGATGCATGTTCAAGGATTTCATGACCACTACTAACACTTCATTCTTTTTTTTGTCTGGTGCAGCATTGCGTCCTACTATCAGCAGTCCTTACCAAATCGACGACAATTTCTCTTCGTGGAAACAACAGTTTGTACAAAATGCCCTGAGTCAGGTATTTCAGTTGATTGAATATGAAATTTTGTTTTTGGCCAAATGTTTTCATGATAGCTAATATTTGCCATAACCATTGTGCTTATAATTGCAGATTGTGGCAACTTCATCTTCATCGATCTACCACCCTCTGCTTCGTGCTTGTGCTGGCTATTTATCTTCTTTTTCACCATCTCATGTAGGTTACTTTTGTTTTCTGTCTATCGATCCAAAATTTAATGTCATTTTTTTTAGATTTATGCAGACTTGCTGAGATTTTTTTTTTTTGCGGCACTCTTCCTCTCTTCTTCATCTATTTCTTTCTCTGTCTTATATGAAGTATGTCCATGTGCAATAAAATAAGTATTATTCTAGCTAATCCATCATTGGCCTGACCTGGCCTGTAATCTATGTGGACATTGTTGACAATGCGAAAGTAGCTGAAATTGAAAATTTGGTATAAATTTAGCCATATATGGTGTTTGATACTTTTGAAGACACAAGTCTTCATAACTATACATGTCGCTAATTTATTATGAATGTCTATATGCCTCCTATTTGATTAGCACTCTATCTTATGTGATGTGCTTGATATCACTTCTTTTGGTTCTTCTGGTTAATTGCGGGCAACGATAAATTTCATTTGTATTACTATAAATCTATGTAAATATGATTAATGTTTCCTCAGATCTTTGTGATGGTGTTCCAAGTTTTGTGTTATTATGCATTGAGTGTCATGCTTATGATACGTTGGTCATGGAGGCAGGCAAGGTTTTGACATTGAAGAAATTCCTAGTTTATTATTGAATTTTTATATGCTTGCTTTACTCTCTGTCTCATGTACTCATGCTCAACATTACTTCTTTAGGTTTCAACCTGTTAGTTTCAAAATAAATTTCACTTTTACGAGTGAAATGGTAAGAAATCAATGTTTTACAGATATTTGTGTTGATATTCCAAGTTGTTAACATGAATATAACTTTATCTGTTTTAGTCTTATCATGTCTTCAGTAGGCCAGTGGAACAAACAGAAGTATTTTAATAGAAGATACATGTGAAAATGAGAAGCCCCAGGGAAGCATCGTAGAATAAAATGTATTGATTTCCAGATGTTTGTGTTGATATTCCAAGTTGTTGACATGAATATGACTTTATCTGTTTTAGTCTTATCATGTCTTCAGTAGGCTAGTGGAACAAACAGAAGTATTTTAATAGAATATACATGTGAAAATGAAAAGCCCCAGGGAAGCATTGTAAAATAGAAATGTATTTTTCCCTTAGAGATGGGTGAAAAAATATAACTTATGGCATCATTAATATATTATTATGCGTTTTGCAGTTCATGAAATTTGATGGCTAGATGACTAATTAAGAAATTATTTGCTTCAATCTCTTTCTTTTTGAAGGCTAAGGCGGCATGTGTCCTTATTGATCTATGCTCTGGCGTTTTAGCACCATGGATGGCTCAAGTAATTGCCAAGGTAACAGTCAGCACCAAATTGTATTTTGATTTTGGAAGCTTGTGTTGAAGATATACACAAAAAAATTTCTTTCTTCCATGGTAATTCAAGATGGTACGAGTACTGAAAACTCATTCTGTGGGATGTTGGAGAAGTCTATCCATATGAATTCAATTTACTCATCTTTGTGCCATTGTTGAACCATCTTCTTAGTTGTGCCAAAGCTGCACTTTGTTCTTGTTTAGTTTTCGTCGTTGCACCTTAGTTGTGCCATTTACATTCATGTTTCAATGTCCAAGTGGGGGTTTGACTTGAAGAGACTGTCAGATCTTGTTCTATGTTGTTAATCTAAAGCTTTCCAGATTAGTACGAGACGAGATGGCTTCTCCACTCATTGCCTGTTAGTTACGAAATTGATGTTTTAACATGGCATGATTGAATTGGCTAAGGTCCTGAGCTCAGGTCTTACAATTACATATCTATAAAGTTGCTATTTGCTATCCTTAATAATGAAGTAGGCTTGCATTTGAAGGGACTAAATTCCTAACTCTAAAAACTCTGGATTTTAGATGAGGCGGTACTTTAATAGCTTTTGGTGTAACTTCTGTTTACATATTGAAATTTCCATATGTTTATTGGATTGCAGGTGGACTTAACTGTGGAGCTCTTGGAGGACCTTTTAGGTGTCATCCAGGTAATTTTTATGGTTTTTGAGCTTGTTTTTCATCCTTTTGGATGGATGATTTTCCTTAATGTATTCTTTTCATTGAGCTTTTCCTTTTGTTTACCAGAGGATCATCTAGAAAATATGGTCTAGCTTACATTTTGTTTTGCCTAAGATGTGCTGATCTTTCGTTTTTTTTTTCCTTTTGTGCTTTGGTGTTTTTTTTTTTTTTTTTGGGTGGCAAATTGAATACCTAAGCAAAAATATATCAATTTCAGAAGACTTTTATAAAAAGAATTTAGAGTACACTGATCAGTGGGTAAAATCGGAATAATGATGCAAACTAAATACAAGTGTAATGTATCTTCCAAATCATGCACAAATAGTGTATTACCTTGGTCGTGTGATATATTAATGACTTATCATGGCATATCATTGTTTTATAGAAAAATATTGATCTTTTCCTTGAGCACTTGTTGACTAAGGAAATGATTTACTACGCCCATTCCATTGTCCTAGAGCTGATTTTTGGCATGTTTGTTCTCTTCAATTTTGACCACTGTTAATCACTATATTGTGATATGTAAAGGATGAGAAAATTGTCCTTTTAGTGGTGGCCTTGTTTTTCTTTTGTGTTTGGTGTATTGTGAGTGTGCATACATGTATCAGAATGAGATATTCATTATAAACTAATGCTGGCAACTGCGAAGTAGCAGTAGTGTCATGCCAAAATGTTGGGACCATGCTTTCCTTAATTTCAAGATCTCTTATCTTTTGTCTGACAGGGTGTTCGTCATTCATTTTCTCGTGCACGTGCGGCGCTCAAATATATTGTCTTGGCACTATCTGGGAACATGGATGATATTATGGCAAAATATAAGGTAGCGCCGGTGAAGGAATCTTGTCAACCTGTCTTGCGGATTCTTTTTTCTTTATTTTATTTTGGGGGAAGAAATTGGCGTAGTTCCTTCAATTATCAGTTTTTGTTGCTAGTAAGCTTCTTATGGTGTATTTCAGGATGCTAAGCACCGGATTCTTTTTCTGGTGGAGATGCTAGAACCTTTTCTAGATCCTGCCTTAACCCCCTTAAAGGGTATGATAGCTTTTGGAAATATTTCCTCGACTTACGTTGAAAATCAGGAACAGAATTGTGTCATTGCATTAAATGTAATTCGAACAGCCATAAGGAAATCTGGTGTTCTTCCGTCATTGGAAGCTGAATGGAGGCGTGGATCAGTTGCTCCTAGGTAATGATATTAACAAGCATTACATATGTCTCCAGTGCCTGTTCCAATAAGAGAGTGCTCACACCCCACCCCCCGAATATCTTAGAAAAATAATTTACAGATATGTAGGATTTATAGTTGATGCTTAGGCGATGGTTGCCATGTAGATGGAGGTTGTTTGGATTGCCTTGTAAATACTTGTCGAAAAGAAAAGAAATAGAAGTATCTCTTTGATTTGTGTCTCTCTTTGACTAATGCCTTTGTACACCTTTTGTGTTGAAGCCAACATTAAAGGGGCTGGGGTGCATATATGGTATTGGAGGGGACTTTGTGTTTGCCTTGAATATGTACTGGGGCATTGTGGACATGTAGGTTGGTAATTAAGGTACAAAACATTTTGCAGCTTGACGAGTTAGTCTGACGTACTTGAAGTTTGGTGTAGGTATAATAATTGTGCTGAACTTAATTTCCATTTTTGCTTCGCTTTTTCTTCTGTTTCATGGGCGGGTGGGGTGTGGGAAGATTCAAGTGTAAAAAGGGACTTGATGTTCACTTTAGAAAGGGAAAGTGATTAAAATTCGTCATTTTGGGCCACTTCCAGAAGGGTATGCCTCTTTGGTGTTGTGGTGGAAGATAAAGACTTGCTGATTAGTCATCTTTTCAATAGACTTAATTATTCCTTTTTATCCTTAGCAAAACACCAACACAGCTTTAGTGGGTTTTCAGGCTCCACCAAAAAAGGCTAATGTGGGGAGTAAGGATTTTCCAACCATGTAATAAATCGAACTCACGAGCATCAAAAGGTAGGGGCATATACCTGACCGGAAATAAAAGAATGCAACATATGAAAAATTGAAATAAATGGGGAAGTATTAATTGTTCTTTTGGATAAAGGATTCTTCAACTTTCCACCCAATCTCCTTCAATTTCTTGTGGAGGAAATGTTTTATGACTACCATTCCACTCATATAATAAAATGGTCAAATAGAGCTTCTTTTATTTATCTCATGGCAGTATCTTGTGTATATGGAGCAAAGGGGCCAAATGTAATGATGCAAAATTTATATAAGGTAACTGTTGTAACAGATGCAATTATCCCCAGTCACTTGATGCTGGCGCAATTGTCAATGGTGCCCATCTTGCACTAAAGTTTAACTATGGATTCAGGTTCAAAACATAGAAGTAGAGGGAATAATGCCATCAAAATGACACAATTCTTCTTCAATATGGATGATAGAAGCAAAATAATCAAATTTTCATCTTGAGTTCCTTTCTCAGTGGCTGCACTGATGCATCCAATTTTTTGTTGTCCACTACAATGTGATACCAATATAAGTTGAGGTATTTTTATGCAGTGTACTTCTTTCCATTTTGGAACCTCAGATGCAATTACCTCCTGATATTGATCATTGCAAGTTTTCTGGTCCTGAGACTCTGGAGCAACAATCATTTGCTGTTCAGCCTCCTGCCTCTCGTAATGGACTGGCCTCTTCAAGATCAAATAGCCAAGATGACTCTGATGGGAAAGTTGATGTTGCTGATATTAATGGTAAAATGGATATTCCTGAGGATATGAGTCTTCTCTTTGCTCCACCAGAACTCAATAGAATGTCTCTTACACATGTTCGTGGAAGCCTGGACATGAAGAGATCAGAATCAAGCTGCTTCAGTGCTGGTCCAGAAGTGAACCATGTCATTCAGAAAGATTTATGCAAGAAAATTCCAAATGACGTGGCATTAGATGCTGCTCAGGGATTATTTTCTAATTTACTGGGTGATTATTCACAACTTCTGAATTATCGGGATTGTGAGCTGAGGGCTTCTGAGTTTAGGCGTTTAGCTCTCGATTTGCACTCCCAGAATGAGATCACTGTGGAGAGTCATGATGCGGCTATAGATGCACTGCTTTTGGCAGCAGAGTGTTATATTAATCCATGCTTTATAATGTCTTTTAAGAACCTCTCTTTAGATGTGAAAAAAAATTGCACTAAAAGGACCAATGAGGATCATGAACTTGCTGATAACAGGTGGATTTTAAAACAAAATGATAATGACTTGAAAATGGTAGCTGATATTGAAAGGAAAAGGGATAGAACAGTTCTTGAAATCCTGATTGAGGCATCTGAGTTAGACAGGAAATATCAAGCAGGGGCAATGGAAGGGCTCTCTGCATCATATGTTGAAGGGAGTGAAGAGAGTATAAATTTATCTCAGCAGGACATTCTTTCTGCAGATGCCATTACTTTGCTCCGGCAGAATCAAGAACTTTTGTGCAATTTCTTGGTTCAGCGTTTGCAGGGGGATTTCCATGGGGAGCAACATTCCATGCATGAGATTCTGATGCAGTGTCTTCTGTTTTTGTTGCATTCAGCAACTAAATTATTCTGTCCACCTGACCATGTAGTTGATATAATATTGAAGTCTGCTGAATCCTTCAATAGGCTGCTGAAAATGTTTTATTGCCAATTCAAGGAAGGTGATTCACAATTGAGCCAGTGTAAGCTGCATGAGGTGCAACGTTTCTGGATTCTTCTTAATAGATTAGTAATTGCTTCAAGCGGTTGTGATGAGGGATCTGACCTTTCAATTAATGTTAGAAATGGTTTTAGGTTTGCAAATTTAATTCCTCCTTCAGCCTGGCTGCAGAAAATACCTGCCATTTCTTCTTCTGCTTTTCCTCTTGTAAGGTTTTTCTGTTGGATGGCAGTTTGTCGTAATGCTAAACAATATCTGAAGGACCGACTCTTCCTTGTTTCAGATTTGTCGCAATTGACTTATCTTCTATCGATATTTTCAGATGAGCTCTCTCTAGTTGATAACATCATTGAGCAAAAAGATATGAACAAAAGAATTGAAGAATTTTCTGTCAAGCAGGATATTAATGTTGGGAGTACTGAAGGCAAATTTCTTGGCCACCATGATAGACAACAATCTTTTAACGCTTTATATCCTGATGTTAGTAGATTCTTTCCCAATTTAAAGAAAGAATTTGAAGATTTTGGTGAAACCATATTGGAGGCTGTTGGTTTACAGTTGAAGTCTCTTTCTCCAACTACTGTTCCAGAAATGATGTGTTGGTTTTCTGATTTATGTTCATGGCCATTTGTTCAAAATGAGAAGCCCCAACTCTTATCTCAAAACAAATCCGATTATTTCAAAGGTTTTATTGCTAAGAATGCAAAAGCTATAGTTTTATACATGCTTGAAGCCATTGTAGCCGAGCATATGGAAGCAATGCTACCAGAAATACCCAGAGTTGTGCAGGTTCTTGGGTCTCTATGCAGGACATCATACTGTGATGTGTCATTTCTTGACTCCATATTAAGTTTGTTAAAGCCGATCATCTCATATTCCTTAAGAAAGGTGGCTGATGAGGAAAATTTGTCTATTCATGATTCGTGCCTTAATTTTGAGTCTCTATGCTTCGGTGAGCTATTTGATAATATTAGATATGTTGATGAGAATCAAAGGTCTTCGACAGAGAAAGGAAGCTGCCGGGCACTTACAATTTTTATTTTAGCTTCCATTTTTCGTGATTTATCCTTTCATCGAAAATTAGAAGTATTGCAGTCCACCATGTTATGGGCTGATTTCGCTTCCTATGAGCGGACATGTTCTTTACATGATTATATTTGTGCATATCAGGTTCTTATGGAAAACTGTAAAGATCTACTTATTGGTACTTTGAGAGTCTGTGGTGCCATTCCGCTTAAAATGTCCATATGTTCTGATGCTAGTTCTGGTACTGTTGATGATTTCTCCAAGACGTCCTCTGGGTTTCTGAGTGATATATGCAACACTTTGGCTTCAACTGAGGTATCAGAGATGCATCGAGGCAACACTGATGCAGCTACTGATGCCAGTCAAAACATTCAATTGACTTTGGAGGAAATAAATAGTTTTTCTAAAGATTTAGAGGCCCTCATTTCAAAACTCAATCCAACTATTGATCAATGCTGGAAAATACATCATAAATTGGCGAAGAAGTTGATACTCACATCTGCTGAGTGTTTTTTTTACTTAAGATGCTTATGTTTTGTTGCAGAGGAAGCTTCTTCAGAGGTTGAGAAGCTTCTACAAAGCAATATATTTTATGAGTTCCCAGATTTTTGGAGAACCAGTCTTAAAGGACTTTCTGAAATGATCCTTGTGCTACAGAAGAACCACTGTTGGGAGGTTGCATCTGCAATGCTTGACTCACTTCTTGGACTGCCTCGGTGGTTGCGTTTGGATAATGTGGTCGGTGACATATGTACTGCAATTAAGAACTTCTCTAACAGTGCACCAAAGATTGCTTGGAGGCTGCAGGCAGATAAGTTGTTGTCACTGTTATTAGCAAGAGGCATCCATAATCTTCATGAAAGTGAAGTTCCTCTGATTGATTTATTCTCTGGCATGATTGGCCATCCTGAGCCTGAACAACGATATATTGCACTAAAGCACTTGGGAAGACTTGCTGGCCACGATGTGGAGGGTGGACGAGTGTTGTCTTCGACAACTGATAAAGTAATAGCTTCATCAGACTTACTTAGTTCTGCTTCTGAGCCAATTTTATCTGCTTTAGTTTCGGCTACCTGGGATCAGATTGCTTTGATGGCATCATCTGATGCATCGATGCGCTTGAAAACCCATGCAACAGCTCTTCTTATAGCATATATACCATTTACTGAGAGGCAAAAATTACAGTCCTTTCTTGCAGCAGTTGACAGTATTCTTCAATGTTTAACGACTCTTGCAGAACTGCCATGTGATGGCCCATTAACGCAGTTCTCTTTGGCGCTCATTGCCAGTGTTTGCCTCTATTCACCAGTTGAAGATCTCTCTCTCATTCCTGAAAGTATTTGGAGAAATATTGAAACTTTTGGGTTGTCTGGAAATGGTAAATTCTGGTGGTTCATTATCAATAAAGTCATATTGTTGTAAATTGTCTAAACGTAATAATCCCAGAGTACCCTTTTTTATTGTGTTTTCAGGTAGGTATTGCACTGGCATCGAGAAAAAGGCTTGCGAGGCTTTATGTAGACTTAAAACTGATGGAGATGATGCTAAACAGGTAGGTAACTTAAAAGTTTTAAATGTATTTCTCTATAGGAGAGATGACGTATTGCATACAATATTCACACGCAATGTTCAACAGTGACTAATCATTTTTTAGGTTTATGTTCTTTTTTCTCTCTTCCTTCTTGGCATAACAGCGTAAATTCTTTATGTATGTAAGTACCTTGTCATGGTTTGATTATGTATTTCTATGTAGATACTGAAGGAAGTACTCTCTTCAAGTGCTTCAAAACAGCAAGATTCAGATTTTGTAGCGACACGTGAATCAATTCTTCAGGTAATAAACATAAAGTGGCTGAACCTGTTGTTTATTGATTTTTCTATTCATACTCCTTAGTTCCTTTACATCGTCCATTCGCATACTTGCTTTATTTTTTTAACCTATCTTTTCACACAGAGTTCATTTTTGACACTGATACAATATATCGGTCTTCAGAAAAATAGAAATTCCACGACAGACATAGTATAGAAGGAAACCTGTGAGGATTTCATTATATCTGCTTTTCTCATTTCTACTATAAAGCTTAGATTCAACAATTAATTGGAAACAACCAGCTGTGCGGAAAATCTCCCAAATAGTTGTTTAATGTGGATAAGCTCTTTTTTCTCTACTTTCTCTTGACTCCAAGAAAACTTGTATTAAAAGATCTAGGGTAAAAGAACTTAGCCATGTTAGAATTGTAAACCTGTATTCTGCTGTTATTTATCCAGTCATTATGGGCAAACATCACTTCCTAGGGAAATCTTGTTCACTTACCATTAAACAATGGTTTACTTTCTCCTGATTTAGAGCATGTTTGGTTTATAAATGGTTTAAATTGTAAATAGATAGAAATGAGTGATGGGTAAGTGGATAGTACTTGTAGACCCTTGAAATGTGTGCTTAAAATGTGTCTTGGGTTAAAGAACTTCTCTGGCACACATCGTAGTCTTGACAGAACTTCAAATAGTATGTCTAGATTGAATTCACATCCAACTCCTACCAAGGCATGTGTACTAGAGTCCAAAGATGTGTTAACTGCATAATTATTTAGAGTACTTAATTAATAACATCAACTGTATAGCTGAATCAATTTCAGTTATAGCAAATTATAGTTTGGTTGTCCTTATATATGATGAATATCTCTGTTTTATGGGGTACCTATGTATCTAAAGGGAAGTGAAGAGTAGATGACTAGTTCATGCTTGTGCATAGAGGAAAAGAAAGATCCAAGGTCAGGTACCATGTGTCTTAGAAGACCTAGAGCTAGTTCTAAGTTGGCCGTGATAGTGAATTCTAAACAATTTTCATGGTAACTAATTTATTTCCAGTGCAGAAGAACAGCACTATCTATTGTGCCGAAATTTGGGGGACTGGTGCCAATGTAAATTTCTATGGGTTAATTTTACAAACGGTCACTGAAATTACGTCAAAATCACAAAACGGTCACTGAAGTTTAAAACTTACACTAACGGTCACTGAAGTTACGTTCGGTTTCACTAATGGTCACCGAATGACCTTTTCATTTTAATTGAAACTTAATGGATCAAAATAGTTGAANGGTTTCACTAATGGTCACCGAATAACCTTTTCATTTTAATTGAAACTTAATGGACCAAAATAGTTGAAACTTGAACCTTGAGGACCCGAATCGCAAATTTACAATAACACCCCCCACCACAAACCCCTTTCTTTCTGGCCGTGATGTTTCACCAGAAATCATAACGGCCGGGGAATCGGAGATCTTCTCCACCGTCGCCGCTGATGAAAGCACGAAGTACGGATTCGAGCGGCCAGAAATGTACCAAACAACCTAACTGGCACCGTTGACCCCTACGACCGCCACTTGTTCCTTTGCTACAAGTCTCACGAGTCATGGCCTTCCTGCGTTGAGGATTCTGACTCCCATCCGCTTCCCAAGCTCCTCTTCCTCCGTTCTTAAAGCTCGCAAAAACGACATCAGTGTTAAGGTTTTTAATTAGACTGAGATTTATAATCAATCAGAACTTTTCGCTTCGAATTTAGCCGGATTTTACACTTAATGCTGGTAAAAGCTTAAATGAATAAAGTATTTAACAAAATTACGTGTATTTAACAGAATTTTCGCTTCGAATTTAGCCGGATTTTACACTTAATACTGGTAAAAGCTTAAATGAATAAAGTATCTAACATAATCACGTGTGTTCATTTCTCTGACTCCGATATGCTTTCCAAACTTTATCCTCTACTTTTGAAGTTTCAAAAAAGGATATTAATAGGCTTGGGATTAGTGGTCAAATTCAAGTTCGTTGGCTCTGAAACTACAGAAACTAAGCATTTCAAAGGCTGAATTGAAAATTTGTGACATGGGTTTGTTCTTAATGGCTTAAATTGCAAAGTGATTGGTTTTAAGGGTGGAAATGAAGGCCTGAAAAAATGAGTTGTGAAAATTGAAGTGGGCAGATGAGAAGTGGGGAGTTTGGTTTGGGGAAGCATTTGAGCAGAGAAATTAGTGCGATTCTGTACCACAGCTTCTGGCAATTGAAAGAGGAATAGAGAATTTTGGATTGTGTCATTGTGTAGTGTGTGAACCTGAGTTTGGGTGGTGTGTGGAGTTTGAGGAGGCGGCGGCGGCTAGTGGCGGTGGTTGGTGGGGGAAGAAAGGGATTGATTTTTATTTATTTTTTGGTTTTTTAATTTAATTATTTTTTGGTTTTATTGTAAATTTGTGATTTAGTTCCTCAAGGTTCAAGTTTCAACTATATTGGTCCATTAAGTTTCAATTAAAATGAAAAGGTCCTTCAGTGACCATTAGCGAAACCAAACGTAACTTCAGTGACCGTTAGTGCAAGTTTTAAACTTCAGTGACCGTTTTGTGATTTTGACATAACTTCAGTGACCGTTTGTGAAATTAACCCAAATAATAATGGTCTTGTTCTTGAAGCAAATTATTCANTAAGTTTCAATTAAAATGAAAAGGTCCTTCAGTGACCATTAGCGAAACCAAACGTAACTTCAGTGACCGTTAGTGCAAGTTTTAAACTTCAGTGACCGTTTTGTGATTTTGACGTAATTTCAGTGACCGTTTGTGAAGTTAACCCAAATTTCTATTCCATAAGTGATTTAAGTATGCTCCTTGCTTTAATTTTGTATGCCTAGTACTAGCTAATATTTTGAACTCTAAATCATTGGAAAATGTCATTTCGCATGAACTATGGGATTGCCTACTGTATTTGTGACGTATTTTTATTGTGATTTCATTGTCAACGATATTACACATTCTCAAGTTAAAATTAATTCCTTGTATTTAGTTGAGATAAACCGATGCATCAGAATCCTAATAGAATAAAAAACACCAGCATAAAAAAAATTGTGATACCAAGAAGGAATGCAGTGGTTACATGTTAATTTCAGATGGAATGCAGGTTATATTTTAGTTTCTTCTTTCATTGGCTTTCAGGTTATTGCCAATTTAACCTCTACCCAATCATATTTGGAATTTTTTGCTAAGGATGTTGACCAAAAGGACATGGTGAGTCCTAGCGGCCTTACGAAATTCTCTATTAACATGATCAGCTTAATCTAGTATAGTTGATTATATTCTTTTTCTTTAGGAATTAGAAGAAGCAGAAATGGAAATGGAACTTCTTCAGAAAGAATGCCCACAACCCGATACATCTTCTGATTTCCAAGATTGGCGTCAGTTACCATTTTTATCAAGTAATGATATATATCACTCTATAAAACTGGATTTGTTAAATGCATTTTTTTATGAATATGGAAACTATTTTGAAATAGAACGTTGTCATTTTGATCAGGTTGAAAATTTATCTCCTGCATTGTTATATATCAAAGCGCATATATTGTCCTGGTGATATTTTTGTTAAAGATAGAATTTAAATTAATATATGTGGGTCCTTTTTTAACAATTTAAGTTTTTAGATGAGATGATTAGATGGTACCAATCCAGCAAAATATTTGCTTTTATTCTACCACATCCCATTTATTAAAAATTATGCATGTGTTAGGCTTTAATGGGAAAAAAAAAAAATGAACATGGCCTACACGTGAGGGTGCATGTTGAAGATAAATGAATATGTGGCTCCTCTATAATCTTTTTATATGAGATGGTTGAAGATAAATGAATATGTGGCTCCTCTATAATCTTTTTATATGAGATGGTTAACAATTTTACCACCAATTTTTATTTTTTATTTTTTTTTCTGTAAGATTACATCTTTTCTGTATTCGTCTTCATAACCAATGCTTATGCTCTGCAGCTTATGCTGAGTATGATAACCGTGTGCAGCAAATCAAGGATGGAATCACACACCTGTACGTTCTCATATTAGTCTTTTTGTAACAATTGATCATGATAGCATCTCTTATGCAAGAGGACAAGCAAAAAGTCCAGTAAATAATGATGATTAACACTACTCCTCGCAGTGATCAATCAGTAAATCACTTCGACAAACATAATATGTACTTAGATTCACCATTTTGGCTGTAGCAACCAAGAATGCCTCATGATTAACATATCAATTTTTTTTAGAGGCTTTAGTATTTGTGTTGAACCATATGCTTATTATTTGATAATCTCCTCTTGGAAGCTTATACTGAATCACAAGGATTTAGCATTTGAAAGCATGGTATAAAGATACAAATTCATTCCTTGACTTTAAGCTTTAAACCCCACAACAAATACCTTAAATCAATAAATCAAGAATTACAAACTTAGCTCCAGTTTGATCCCCATTCTTTAAATCTCATTTTTCCTCAATACTTATTTCAACCACACATTTAATGGGACCAACAAATTTTACTAACTTTTCTAGCACACATTTCACTACCTTTTATCAAAATCAACTAAAAATCTATTTTTTATCCAAACTAAACAGTGGATTAGTTCTACTTTAAAATTATTTTGCAAAGTGGGTAAAATTGTTACTCTCCCCGTGAGCAGAGCGAAAAAGGCGATCCCTGGTGTCTGCATCTTTCCTCCTGAACTCAAAATATGAAAAAAATATGAAAGACTCTACAGGTCCTTCTACATGAATTATGAACTGTTCCAATGTTCCTCAACACGCTTACATCTAATAAGATAATGAGTATAGAACCCTTGATATGTTAGGCCACTGGTGATTTATCCATGACAAAATCTCACTCTTGGATCTACCATATTTTGTAAAATGTTTAGGATATCAAGAATTATTTATTATTTCTCTCCAATATTCTTTGTTAATGTACTTTCTGATTCATATTGCTAGTTTTGGCATACCCTAAATGTTATTTTTCTTTTACAACACCATTTTTACCAGGGAAAAGGAGAAACTTAAAAAAGAAATAGTAGCTCGCAGGCAACAAAAGCTACTTGTTAGGCGTGTTCGCCAACAATTTTTAGAGGATGCAGCTGTAAGAGAAGCAGAAGTACTTCAAAAGCTCGATAGGTTTGTGTCCCTGTTTTCTAGATTGTTTGATTTCTTCATTGTAATATTATTTTATGTCCTTAAAATTAGTGAATGGCCTGCTATTTTTGTATCAGCGAGAGGGCGAATGAAGTAGAAAGGGAGCTTGAGAGGCAGCGGTTGCTGGAACTTGAGCGTGCAAAAACCAGAGAGTTGCGGCACAATCTTGATATGGAGAAAGAGAAGCAAACTCAGGCAAGGCCTAGATAATATTATAATGTTCACATGATGATCATGCATAGAAGTGGATGTGGTTTGCAATAATTTTCTCCCTTTTTCTAAGATTGTACACATGGTCAATAGGTCACTTTACTTAATACCAGTTGCGAATCTAAAACTTGTCCTTTAACATGAAAGGTCACTTCTTCCATTTTCCTTTGATGTATTGTCCCAGAAAATTATATAAGATCTGGATCTCTCGATTCTCATATAAAAAATGCACGTTTTTTCTTCTCAAGAATAGCTCTCTGAAACTTATAAATTATATTCTTTTAGCTTTAAAGCATGTTTGGGAAGTGTTTATAAATGGTGTATATTATAAATAGCTAGAAATGAGTGGTGGGTAAGTGAATAGTAGTTGTGGATCCCTCGCAATGCATGGATAAAAAGTGACTGAGTGTTTATAAACATGAGCCAAACATAGCTTAGTTTCAACTTGCAAGGATCTTGAAGATTTGTATAGAACAGCTTCTATAAAAATTGAACTACATGGATTGATTGTGTGAGTTGTTGGTGGTGCTCTACTAGGTCTGGTCAAGTCTAGTTGGCATTTATCATATCAATACTAGTACTTTGTTTAAAATGAATCCTAGCAAAAGAGAATGTTTTATTTGAACTCATTTGCATTTGAATTAATTTCATCCGAAATGAGCACTGATTATAAATGCAAGTTCAGAAATATCTTTGTTATTACTTGAACAGGATGGTCAAATGAAGCTGCATGTAAAGAAATTATTGTGCTTTAGTGGTTTCTAGTAGTAGATTTGATAATTATAGAACTGTTCCAACCTCCTAAGACAAATTAACTAATTCAGTTTGTAAGAATATATGATCAATCATCAATCTACTTGTATCAGCCTCTTCTGGTCATAACGGAAATTGTTATTTGTATAACCACTCAGAAGCTCTGATGCTCGGACTCTTCGAAATAGTTGGAGTACCCGTGTCGTACACGACACAACATGGGTGTGGGATATGTGTCGGATACTCCAAATTTCAACCGGACACTTCATCTTTTATGCTTCTTCCTTCTTTTTCTTGTTTCTTTTTTTGTTCTTTTCCTTTTCTTTCCCTTTTCTTCTTTTCCACTTTTGCTCTCTATAAACCTAGTGTCGTCGAGAGAGTGGAGAAAGGCGGCAACGCTAGATTTTACCTTCTTTTTCTTCCTTTTCTTTTTTCTTTCCATTTTTTTCTTTTTTTTTTCTCCTTCTTTCTCTCTCTTGTATCGGTGGTTTAGGATTTTTTTTTTTTTTTTTATAAAATGAAAACGAGTTACATATAGTGCTACTTAGTCCTCCACTAAGTCAAATTACAATCAAGTTCCTCATTTTCTATTTTATATAACATTTAGTAATTCCCATAATTGAAAACTAAACCCCAAATTCTATTTTATTCGTCTTAAACCCTTTTTAAATACTCATTTCCTTCATTGTGAATAATTAGTTTTGGTCTATTCAAAATGAAATCCTTGATTAATAAAAAAATTGAAGTTTGAAAGACGTACTCATGTACTCTTGTCTGGACTCTTTTTAGTTGTGTCCCTGCATCCTACATTTTAAAATATAAAAGATCTGACACTTAGATACATACCCGTACCCGAGTTCGAGCATCATAGCTCAGAAGTCCATTGAGTGAGACCAGGCGTAGCTCAAGTGGTACGAGCGAAGCCTTGTAACGTTATTGACCTGGGTTCCAGATTCTTTTAGGGAGGGTGAGGGTAAAATAAGTCTAATTATGTGAGGCCTTCTGTGGGCTATGTTCTCTTTTGATATTCAAATAATTTGTCTGAGTCGCAATCCGAGTTAGACCATGATGGACTTTTCTTTTACACACTTCCTCGTTTCCTTAGTTGCACAGCTTTGTATTTAGTTCACTTCTCTAAAATTGAGTTTCCCATTTATCTACGTAAGATGGAATTTACTATTAAAATCATATACTTGATCTCCTGCGCTTTAAGCTAACATGGAAATCTTTGTGTAGAGAGAACTCCAGCGAGAACTTGAGCAAGTAGAGTCTGGGATGCGACCATCAAGGAGAGAATTTTCATCCTCCACTCATAGTAGGTGAGTATAACAGATATCTGGATTGTATCATTATTCAAAACATTCAATATTCTACTAAATTTACCTGTTTAAATTTTTAGGAGGACTTCATCTACATTTGACACCTTTTCTTTTTACAAGTTTGAATCTACATGGTCTGAAACACATTCCTTGCTGAAAAAAAGATTATTATGTAGTGAAAACTGAATGCTGTGCCTCTGTTTCAAGTTGAATGCTCTAGTTCATCTACACATATTATTATCTCTTCATTATAAATATAAATTCTTCTTAAATTACCTTTTCCACGTTACCTTTTCATGTAGTGTCTATCTTATGAAGAATTTTATGCTTGAAAATAGAATCATATATCTAATTTGACCTTATGATGCCAACTAAGGAAATGGAAAAGCACGCTTTTTCTGCAACTACCTTTGACTTGTAACTGAATTTTAAAAAATGGCATTCTGAGACTTAAATGATCCTTCAAAACGTTTGTGCATCATGATTGGCTTTTCTTAGTATATACTTTTGTGATACTTTTAATTTTTATAAGCAATACTAAATTCTTCTGCCTCATTTGGTGTTCAAGTATGCTCTTAAGTATGGAGTAAATGCTGATTGCAGGTGTTATATAGATATTAGCCAATTGATTACTTAATAAACTCAGACCTCTCTCTCTCTCATCACCCAACAATAGGATATTAAAAAGGAAAAAATAAGTACTCAAAACATTATTCCGCTACTGTTATTCAAAGGTTGAGGTAATGATGTCCTTGTGTGCTAAGTGGCTAAAACAATTGAAGCTTATTATCTTAAATTAAGTTTCCTTTACTAGGCTTAGATATGGTTGCTTAGTGGCTATCAAGTGGCGTATTGATTGCTGTTCTCCAACTGTACTAACTGATGCATGCTGTATGCATTTTAGTCGTCGTGAATTTATGAATCCATTCATGTTGTAGAAGTTATTGTCCTTTACTTCTTTTCTCAACAGACCACGAGATAGGTACCGCGAAAGGGAAAATGGAAGAGCAGGTAATGAAGGCAGCTTGAGAGCAACTACTGGCAACTTGCAGCCTGATACTGTTCCCACAAGTTCAGCCATGGGAAGCGTGCCAACAGTTGTTTTATCTGGAAATAGGCAGTTTTCAGGTCAACTTCCCACTATTCTACAATCCCGTGACAGATCAGATGAATGTGGCAGCAGTTATGATGAAACTTTTGATGTAAGCAAGGACCCAGGTGACACAGGTAGCATCGGGGATCCTGACATATCCGGTCTTGAGGGTCAGTCTATTGGATTTGGATCTGCCCAAAGGCAAGGTTCTAGGGGCAGCAAGATGAGGCAGGTAATTGAGCGTAGAGAACGTGGTGATGGTAGACGCGAAGGGAAATGGGAGCGCAAACACTAGTTATCTATAGCCTTTTGGCTTTGATTACCATCTTTCACACAGCTGTGTTCATGAAAAATGTATATATTGCAAGGTTGATGTGTTGTCTGCCTATAATGTATGTAATGTGGGGTTAAATATCCACTGTGTGAAGAATATAGGAAATATGTAGGGCAATCTACACAAGAAATTATAATATTTATGCGAAGTTTGAGATGCCTTGTTAGACGACTATTGTATTATTTGGAGATTCCTTGTACAAGTTTATGAAACCATGTATCAGGTTTTGTTAGCTTATGATTTAGTTTGTCCTATTTAAAATAATTATGTTGTAATGGCGTGCAGGTTGCACAAAATGAATGTAGCATCACGGTATGATATTTACGCTTGTTCGTTCTCCAAAAACGAGTAACATATTACTCCTCGTGAAAGATATGATTATGCCAAACACGAGTCAGAAATTCAAGTCATGAAGAAATTGGGACGAATCGACGGTTAGAAACATGGCATAATAAAATTAAAAGAAGGCAAGATTTTGACTTCGGCGTATAATCAAGACGGTAGAGTGACGGGGCAGTGCATTTTGTTGGCCAAAGTCACAATGCAGATAGGGATACGAAAATCCGAAGGAAACTATACAAAGATGTCAAGACGCTACAACAGTAGGAAAGTCAAAAGGTTTTCATTTGTTTCAAGAAAATAATTACGTGTCACCAAGAATGGAGGGTACCTCTCCGGATCTTCCGACGGAATGGTCTACACGCCTCGATGCTGAGATCAATGGCAGCGGCAAGAGCCATGAAGATGGCTGCATCCTCCACACAAGTTACATGTCGCATGGCTAGTTGCACCAACGGCTTGCTACATTTCCCTTCCCCTTGCACTCTACAGCTCATGACAAATCCGCCTATGACAGGGCTCAGTGCTGCAAAGTCTCCACTGCTCTGCGGACTTGGCACCGGAGTTGCTGCTGCTGGTCGGACCTGCCTGTCAGTATCTATGAAGAACTCCCCTCCCTTTTCAGCACTCATCAATATCTCAGACATGAGAAGCCCACCACCTTCCTGCCCCTCCAACAAAAGGTGGAAGCGGCAGCAGACATAGTCTCTGATGCCACGTGCACGCCATGCTTCAAGCTTTCCCCATGGCTGCCAGCTCTCGGGCTGGCATGCATCGGGTCTAACAATCAACCAAGCTCCTGGGTTGGACTTAGCCACCCAATCACAACCTGTTGACGGAACAAATGGAGTTGTTATGAAGGCTGCTGCAACAACTGAGCCAGAGAGATCATGTATCTTCACCCTCCAGCCCTTTCTCTCCCTTCTTTCGATATCCTGATACACACCGTCAACTGAACTTGACCAGAAGGTGCTCAGTGGATCTACCTGGGATACCCTATAAATTTATACAGACACTAAAGCAATTAAATAGTGAAACTTCTAGACAGTACATCAATGGCATGCAAATCACATGACTAGGAAACAACTTATGACAACATGTTCAAAACTTAAAAACGAATTTGTATATAGTACAATTTGGTTAAGTGGTCTAGCACGATAGGAAGCCTTAGACATCGTCAAAGAATCAAGCCATTCTTGACATTTACTCGGCTAACAGTTGTTCAACATAAACTATAGCTTCTAAAATACTATTTAATTAACCTATAATGAAAACATAACATAAAGCAAGTAAATTCATATCACCTGTCTTGACTAAACTCGCAACTGAAAATAGGCTGCTTGATGGTCCCTTGAAGTTGAACAATTTGGGGACTTAATTTAGTATCATCCTCAAACTGGAAGACATATCTTGGATCAGGGTCCAACTTCACTCTCAAATGAAGCTCTGCTCCTGGTTTTCCACTATCCTGCCTATTTTTGCCGATGCCAATCCAGCCATTGTAAAGAATAACTGGCTTTCCTTGACCCCATTCCGGACCCACTTCCAATTTGAACGTCCCAATTTGTTGCCTTTTGATACCAGCACCACAATGAGAGCCCTTCGGACCTGTAAAAACCACTATCTCCAGACATGCATGAGAAGTGTAGAAACATCCAGGTGCCAACATTGCTTTCAGGTCTGACTCTTCAAGATAAAAGCTGGAGGCAATGCTGTGAGAATCGGGGTTTATCTGAGGTGAGGATATGAAGGGAATTGATGTTGTCTGCACAGGGAAACCGCGCAGGCGAATCTCACATACACAAGAAGAAGAGAACGCATGGATATCAGAATTTGCTGCAGTAAGAGTTGTACCAGGAATTCTGAGTCCTAATGACCCAATTGACAACCTAATAAAAGCTTGAGGATCCATTCTTATCGGAAGTCCTTATCCATTTGACAAAAGCTAGTCTTCAGCAGATTCATGTCTGTCACTTCAACAACTGAAGATCAGGGTAGCAAGAAGTTGAATGGTAGTCAAGTTCACATCAATGGAAAATTCTGCACTAAATATAACATGGTGAATGTGTGAGAGTTCAAATCAAAATGAGCAGTGTTAAAGACAACACGAGCAATGTTATCTTATGCTTATCGAATATTCACGTTAGGAAGAATGTCGTCATGAGATAGAGAATATTTCACTTCATTAACTAGGCAACATTATGTCGTAGTGAGAATTTCGAACAGTTATCTAAAGGTGCTGAAATAATTCAAATCTTGCCACGGCTGAAGTGCCTTCAGAAGCAAGATTCGCAATAAAACTAGCTGGATTGGCTAAAAAAGGAAAGGAAAGGGCTAATGATCCTTGAATATTTAACTCATTATCTTCCACCATAAATAGGAAATGCAATAAATGTTTTACATACCAGCAAACTCTCAAACCAAAGTGATTTAGTACTTAATGGGGAAAGTAAATAGAGATGATTCTTTATAACATGAATCAAACATAAAGATAGTATTGAAACTACTCTTTAGGGGTCACAGAAAACGTTGTTTGCAGTCTGCTGATAAGAAGTCCAGTCAATCATTCATAACCTCTTTTATTATGATTTATTATGTAATGGAGCCTACGTCAATAAATCATACACAGACAGCAAGTCCAATCAACAATTGAAACTTGCTACAATTTCAAAGCATTGAACTTGAATAGTGAACGAGTGAAGCCAAAGCATATAAGAAATGATCACAAGACTTTTCTCCTATTCATGTCAAATAATTTTGTATCCTCCAGATCTAGTTTTATTCAATTTTCTAAGTCAAGGGTCCATTTAACCCAAAGAAAGATGTAATTCAGCAATTCCTGAACTCAAACAATAAAAAACAACTTCATTTTCAGAATAGTGAAGAATGATATTTAAATTTAGAGAACTTCGTCTCAAGTTTTGACATTATAGTGAACATGATCCGGCAGGACTGAAATTAACAGAATATGCACGAAAAGAATCTCGGAAGTTTAACCCAACAACAGCTCAACTACGTTCTTCCTAGATTGGATTACTTTTCCATTTGATTGGTTGACTGTCAAGCTTGACAGACTGGCAAATATAAAGCACACATGGCGATATAACTTTTTTCCTTAGAAATTACTTATGATCAATGAACACAACAAATTACTAAAATGCCCGGCACAGCCAGTTTTTACATAAACAACAAAAATGCTTGCGACGTACTTTCAAAAATTTAAAATAGCAGCGAATTTTCAGGAGGCAGGGTAGTAATCCCCATGCAGCCTCTTTGTGTCTGCTACATTTCTGCAAAATATTGAGCATTTATAGCAGCCAATTTATGCGTATTTCTTTTTTCCTCAAAAAAATCAATAATTAATAAGATGTGCTACATTGCCAGGGAATTTTACCAGGCATTTTGCCAGGTTCATACTTGGCAGACCGTGATTGGCAGTTGGACAAAAAACAATTTTAACACTACCAATCACAGTATTCCATCTCACCCCTAGCACAATTCCCTGGCAATATCCCCTGTACAAGGCTCTTTTTCCATAATTAACATCAATAGGAATAATATAAAATATTAGAAACCCTCCATTTTGCTCAACAAATCCTTCAATTAAATAGTTAAATTACCTCTTTTTCACTCTTATAATGGATAGCATCTCTTGAGAAGCTTATTAAATACTCTATATACTCAAATTTTCAGTAGAATACAAATCAATTCTTTCTGCCTAATTTTTCTATACATAAAAGTTGCCCAAATTGATTTTCAGGAGAGAGAGAGAGAGAGAGAACAGTCAATTACTTGCAAACTTACAATATTGAACTTAAAACATTATCAAATAAAGAATTTTTTTTTTTGATATGAACAAATAAAGAATTTAAACATGCAAAACAAAGTAAAAGTCAGTCAAAACAAGAAAATTACTTACGTGCAAATACTGAGATACATTAACAGAATTATGCAAATTAAGCAACAAATCAAAAAGGGAAAATTAATTCAAGAACCCACCTTTATCATGAAAGCTTATCCTTTAAAAGGCCACTTTTACAAGTGCTCAAAAATTCCTCTGTAGAAGTGGTGAAAATTCTCATGGCTTTCTCATTCAATTTTACCCAAAAACAAACATCACTTCAATTTTCTTTGAGCAAGAACAGCAAGATTCTAAATTGGTTCTCTCTCTCTTTTCTCCTTTTCTGCAGATCCAAGAAAGATAATGTGAATGATCAAAGATTGGGTTTGATAAATAAAGTATTAATGAATGGACCAAAAAACCAAACACATCTTCCAAGAATTTCATACACTAATATTGAGATTACCAAAAATACATATGCATGTGTATTTCTGGGTTGGAAGTGTATATATACACAAATGTATATGAATGTATTTAGGTGTCTATGTATTTAGCAAAATGCGTGTCGAGAGAGAGAGAGAGAGAGAGCATTATTTGGGACGAAATAAGTGGAGAAAGTGAAGGAACATTTGGTATTAATTTATTGAAATTGCATATTAAACCACATTTGTATGTTAATTTAATTTGTGTGTTGTATATATTGGCTATGTTCCAATAAAGTCACCAAATTAATTTTATTTCAAATTCAACTGCTACGTTAAATGTTGTTAATACAAATAACGGATTTGTCTATCTAGATGTTAAGAATAGGTAGAATGCATCATAGGATAAAGTCACGTGGATCTTAAATTTATTAGCACACACGAATTGTGTCGTGAAAGCAATTCCACCAACG
This sequence comes from Fraxinus ornus, assembly GCA_903798235.1. Lineage (NCBI taxonomy): Eukaryota > Viridiplantae > Streptophyta > Magnoliopsida > Lamiales > Oleaceae > Fraxinus > Fraxinus ornus. Next base: position 481 of record CAIGRF010368460.1, on the reverse strand, counting down.
TAAGACCTCAACTTTGTTACATGAAATCAGTCAAGTGAGGACATGTTTGGGATAATGGAGAAAATTACTTCGGAAATCTTGCAAAGTCGACCTTGGATGTTCCTCATATCTTTGCTTTTAGTCGCACTATGTCAATTAACGGAATGACATGAATTGAAATAATCATGAAGTTTGGTGATTTAGTTGAGCTTTTTCAAGCTAGATGATTTAATTGAATTGCACTCGAAGTTAGGTTACCTCCAGTAAAATTTACTCAATCATGTTTTGTGCACATCATCGTATACACAAAGTTTTACATTCCATTACGTGTCAATCTACCATTTGACAGTTTAAAAATAATAATTTTGTCATCAATCAAATCTTGTCAATAAGGATGATGTCAAGCATGATCTAGAAATGTGATGTACTTTATCCAAATTTACAGTATGTAGTACCATCTAAAAGGCTATAGAATATGATGTACACATAGCATTTGACATAA
>CAIGRF010368445.1:38067-52406 GCA_903798235.1 Fraxinus ornus | reverse complement strand
GTAAAAAAAAAACCAGCCGAGAAGACGAACGGCACATCAATCCCACATCGGATGTAGACTAAATAATTGGGAGAATAATCTTCTATAAAATGGTGGGTTACTCACCCCAATTACTGGGCTTGTCTATGCATTGGATGAGCCCATTGATGGAGTTGATGAAAATTTATTTATTAAAGGCCCAGCTTGTGAAACGGTTGCTTAATAACAAATTCCGTTAACTTTTCCGTTAGAACAAGAATTTCCGTTAACTTTTCCGTTAAAACAAGAAATTTCCGTTTCATAGGCACTTTATATATATAGAAGATAATGGTATAGAGTATAACAAACACAAATTTAACGTCTTTTTCTTCTTTAATATGCAAGTATTCATCTCGACACATTTTAGAAATATTCTTCAATAATGTAGACTTCAAAAATAGATATAAACATGTTTGCTAATATGGCTGGATTTACTTGTTCTCATTTATTTCCTTTATATTTTTCTATTTAGTTGATATTCCTGCAAATAGCCTTCTAGAACAATATCCAAACTTGTCATTCTAGCCATTGAATGGTCTTCGAGGATCAGAATCTTTGTTTCACGGTTTGAATGCCGACGTTTGTGATGTTCTCCCAGACGGGATTAAATATCTGACCAATGGTTCTGAGCAGATTGCTCAATCTTTTCCACCTCCCTCTGCATATGATAGTAACCCGAATTGCAACCATCCAGCACCCTCGAGTGTAATTCCTGATTGCCATGCCATTTTGGATGGCAACTTTAGTTTGGAGCTCGCTTCATCAAAGAAGCTAGAGAGCACTTCAATCCAAACTTGAATACATAGTTTGAACTTACTCTCTTCTCCATTTTCTTCCCTTGAGACCATCAATACTTTGATCGGTCCCCTCCAACTGAAACACTCAGTGTAGTCTTTCTCCTGGAAATAGTGGCTTGTTGAATGCTGTGTTTTACAAATCACAAAATTTAAAAAATTTGAAGAATAATTGTTGGGGATTTAAGCTTCCACCAGCTTGTGATCAGTATAAGAATTACGAAGAAAACTGGTACTAGCAATTGTAAAAGAATGTGATAGAAGAAACGAAAATAACAGGAAGGGAACTTCCTCAGCCTTTATTCACAAGAAGTCATTACATTTTATGGCATTGGATCAATCACCATCTCAGGTGATTCACTGTATAAAATCATATCCTAATCAGATCAATACAGAAATGTTTTACTTCAGATTACTTGCAGAGATTCACTCTCAATCTCACTTTCTTTGTATAGACTTTCTTGCTTCCATTTCTTTCTATGGAACTCGTTTTTCCACTCTTCATTACACTACCTATCACCTCCTATTTATAGACTCAATTGAGTATCTAATCAATTATTAACCAACTAACTAACAAAGGCTCCAATTGGTTATAGATTCCAACTGAAGGCAGTTAAAAAACGTTAGACAGAGGCTCCTACATGCAACAGAATTTTACTCCAACTGAGGTATCTAAATTCGAATTCAAGGAATCATTTTCTTACAATAATTCTTTCCCTTTAACTTCTCATGCTACAGATATGTCAGTTCATAGAATGGGAACTTCATTTCATGATCTCCACGAGATATAATGGGAAGCATTTGGTGATTCGATCTTTCCTTCAGGACGTTCTTCTTTGCCATTGGTAAATGAATAGGCTCCCATCAGCGAAAATCAATTGGATGAACCACCCCAGTCAGTCGACACCGTGGCAGGTCTGGATTTTTTCTTTTCTACAAATTGACCGTAAGTGCATGTTTGGCATAGACCATACTTGGAAAGTACAAGGAACGAGACTTTTGTATTTGGTTTGTATTTTAATGCTATTCAATATTGTCTAATCCACCTTTCCAAATATAGAACTAGTGTTAACCCGTCTGTATTAGTTTGTTGTTATGCTAATGTATTCATGTGTTGCTTTGAAGGATGCAAGGGTAAAGAATCAGGAGTCGAGCCAGTCTCAGTGCTACACTGTGAAAACTCTGAAACAACAAACCTGACAATCTTCTCGAGTCTTGATTCCTTGCTTGCCTAAAACTGCTATGTGAAAGCAAATATGTAACGATCTAATCATGCTTAACTATTCTATATAGCAATTAGATCAACGCGGAATTAAAAGAATTGGACCGAAAACGTACCTCCCGCCATTGCCGTTGTCTCGTACACACTCGATGGTATTGGGAAGGATTTATTGAAGGTCTTCTAAACCTTATCTCTCTCAAATTCGATGATGCGTTTTCTGAATAGAGAAAGTAGGCTTAGGGATCCGAAAACTTAGTTTGCACTGCCTTTTATACGTACTATGCCCATCATGGAGCCGTTCCAACATGTGCAGTTAATGAGCGAAATTTCTGAACTATTTTGAACATTATGGAATGGCAAGAGATGGAATGTATGTGGACCATTTTCTGGGTTTGTTCAAAACGATTACCTTATAAGGAGAAAAATCAACACTCTGGTCCTGAAAGCAACCTGAATAAGGACCCCTCTGAAAGATGCATTCCAAGGAATTTCTTAGCAACCAATAAGCAAATGAACAGAGGTGCTACTTTACCGACATAGTTCTTGTGCATTGAATACGTAGTGTGATGTCTCAAATTTGAGAACTTTACCGAGTATTTCAGCACTGAAAAAAGTTAGTAGTTTTAGCAGTCATTGTAATAGAAACTGCTGCTAAAATTGGGTCGAGTTTTATGATGTTTGTGTTGGTTTTGAGAGTTAGGGAGATAAGACACCAATTTGTATATGAATAATCTTCGTGATTGTTGTATGAATGGTTTCTAGTCTTTAAGCCCCGGTTTGGCCCCATTATCCCATATAAAATTATAATTCATTTTTTTTCTCTTTTCTTATCAACTATATATTACGTGTAAACCCAATTCTTTCTTTTTTAAAAATCACTAATTTTCTAAAAAATTACTATTCCTCTTGTTATAATGTGGGATAATATGGGCCAAACGGGCACTAAATGGCAATGTTATTTATAACGACTCAACATCTATGCTCAAACCATTAATTTACGTATTGTCCGCTACAAGAGAGCGGTCAATGTTTGAATCATAAGGACACAATAGGCTCTCCCACATCGGACAGTACGTAAGTTAACGACTTGAACATAGAGCATTGACATTTTCCTTAACAATGATTTAAGTTGAACTCCGATATCAATTGGATATAGAGATCGGGTCGTTACATTATTGATATTAGACATGTGGTGTTGATTGCATGTAACCCAATTATATGATAAAAAATAATTTTGAAGAGCTCTAAAAGAATAATGCTATATATATATATTGTGTAATTGGTCCAAATCTTTCAAAAATGGCACAAATACCTTTCCATTTTAGGCGCAAACTCTCCTTTTGGATGGATTCCATCCCAAAAAAGATCGATAATCTTGCATATGGACTGGCTTCCTTTTAAGGAAAACTTGCATATGCATTCTCGACTTTGACGAAAGTAACAATCATTTTCCTAACTAATTTGGTCTTGTTTTTGTCCCCAACCTTTAAGAGATTAAAATTAAATCCCTCCTATTAATATATATCTTTAAAGATAAAGTTATCAATATATATAAATAAAATCAAAAAATCTATTTGTACAAAAATTCAACTCACAGAAATGCAACAGAATAGTCACATGGGAGGTGGGTCCCATATAAATTAAAGATTGCAAAAATATCGGACGCCGCCTGCTTGTGAGTGTTCTGGCCGGCTTTTGTGGTGTATATTTCTGTACACCCAGCAATATTGAAATAAAATATAAAAACACTTTTTTTTTTCTTCCAGTCAAATCAGTCTTGCCCCAACAATTTAGTCATAGATATATAGGGTTAACTCCTTTTCAAATAAAACTTATCTATATCTTCTATAGTTTTATTAAACTGATCAAATGTGCATAATTAACTACGGATCACGTTTATTTCTTTCCTTTTCTTAAAATCAACAAAAAGCAAAAAGAGTAGAAAATTGAGCAAGGGGCATGTCTGTAGCTTGTGTTGGAAATCACATTTTTTGGTCATGCCACGTCGAAATTATAGAAGACCCTACCTATTTCGTACAAGATGAGAAATACTTCAAAGGAACAATCTTATGGACACATGTCGTAAAACTGTCTATTCGAAATACAATACTTCAAAACGCTGAGGGGGTGTCCCACCCATTACATTTTTCTCTTACAACACAACATTCAAAGTTTGGGATTAAAATAAACAATATATAAGACCTCATTAAGATTTTGAATAATTACATTAATGATAGCTAAAGTAATTTCCTGACTATGACCATAAGAACAACTTCATCGACCATCAAGTAATTAATCAAAACTTCGATGGCCTTTGGCACAATTAAATTTATTTTGGGCAGCGTTCCGAAAAGCGTAAATTATAATCAGGCGTGAAAGTCAAACTTCAATCTTTATAAGTCAAAGCGAGTCTAGATGTAAAAAAGCATTAGTTATTTTTATTGTTATTTTAATTTTTAAGTACTTAGAAGTTGTTTCAATTAAACAAATCATACTTAGCAAATTTATAGAAACTTCATAATACTTTTGAAACTTCCAACAAAACGATAAATCTCAAAATTATAATTAGTAAATTTTATTTAAATTTTTATCAAATAAATTCATTTTTTTTTTTTTGCTTTTATAAAGATAAAATTATTTAAAATTTGAAATTAAAATCAAATAAAAGTCTTTTTTAAAAAAAAAAAACTAAAGTAAATAAAAGATTTATTAAAAAGGAAAAAAAATAAAGAATAAATAAAGCGTACCTTGACACTCCAAAAGGGGAAAGGGATTTGTCACTTCGTCCGGATTCCATTTGAGTGCCGCCCGCTGGAAATCCAATCATAGACATACATATACGGTGTACACATTTGGTTATGAAATGGCTGAAAACAGTATGATATCTGTTGAAGAAGCATTCAAGACAGTGTTGAATGTCGCTCAAAGGCTGCCGCCGGTGACGATATCCCTCCAAGAGGCCTTAGGCAAAGTTTTGGCGCAAGATATTACTGCCCCTGATCCTCTTCCTCCTTATCCTGCCTCTGTCAAGGTCAGAAAATAGGGATACGTGAATATATCGTGTGAAAAAATGTGTGTATGCTCACTGGTTGAAAGCGTTTTCGCTGAAATGGGCGATTTAATGTTTTTTATGGGGTGTTTGCTAAGCGAATTTCTTGGTGTGTAATTGGGATTTTTAGGCTTGATGTTTGGTTTGGTTTAGTCATTTGGTATACTGATTGAATTGGAAATTCTGAAGAGTCAATGAAAATGAAGTATTTAGTATTTCTCTATCATTTTTTTCATTCATTTTGAAGTGAAAATTGTTCATTTCTTGATGTGGTTTTTACTTCATTATAGCCTTGTGGACAATTATGTGTCTCTAGTGTGATAGCAGCCCATTAATAATGTCTTTGATTTCAATGGATTGACAGAATAAATTATGAGCAATTTACTGCAAAAGTTGGAGTTTTTTTTTTTGGTTGAATGTGTGAGGTCCTAATTGAAGGTCAGCCAAGTATATATTATTTGCATTGATTGGTAAGCACAGTACGGTGATTTTTGAGGTTTGCTTAACAAAGGCTTTGAAGACTAAGTGACCAGAATATTGGGAGCTTTGCCATTAACATATCCCGAAGTCCATCTAGCAACTTTAGTGAAAAAGATTATGGAAAGTTTAGGCTAAAAATGCAGCAGGTGTTTGTATCTTTCTGGGAATCTCTTGATAACGTGGTCTCTAACTATTATTTCCTTTTTCGTCCTCCCTTTTGGTCAGGGGGGTTTAAAATGAAAAGGTCATGATGTAGGAATCATTTGCCTAAGCATAATACACTTAAAAGGAGTAACCTTTTATCCGAAGTTTCTTTTTATGGAGATTTGATGTTCGATATTGAGGATCTTGATAGATGATCCATGAGTTAAAGGATTTGTGATAACTTGACCAGCATGTTTTTCAATTTTTTTTTTATTGATAACGGTGGATGTCCGGACGTGTTTTGCAATTTTTTCTAGATTACAAATGTTTGATTGACCGTGACCTAAACAAAGTTGGTATCAACTAGTCCGTGATGAGTTATATCTTGTACCACTTCAGGATGGGTATGCAGTACTTGCTTCAGATGGCCCAGGTGAATATCCTGTCATTTCTGAATCAAGAGCAGGAAATGATGGAGTTGGCGTGACTGTAACCCCTGGAACTGTTGCTTATGTGACAACAGGAGGTGAATATATTTTTGTTAAATATCTATGTTCTTCATAAAGCCATTTCCCGTTTGTTCAGTCTAGTCCCTTTTTATTTTCAAGAAATTGAAAATGATCTCATAACATAATTATATGTTACACCAGTTTGACTCCTGGAAAGTTGGTCTCTGTTTTTTAAAATGTGGATTTTGATCGTTCTAGACAATTTTTTTGTTCCTTCAGGACCAATACTCGATGGCGCTGATGCTGTTGTGCAAGTAGAGGACACCCAACTAATAGAAAATGCATCAGTAGATTCAAAGCGAGTACGGATATTGAAACAGATTAAGCAGGGAGTTGATATACGTCCAGTGGTATGGATTTTTTACTTATTTGCTAAATCTGTTGTGTATCAACTTCACTTCACTGTTAAAAGATTTATTCTTACTACTTAATTCAGTGGAAAGTAATTACATAGAATTTATTGCTATAATGGTCTAGTGTAATATCATTGTAGATATATACAACAGAGAAAAAAAAAATCAATCAATAATTTTGTTCAAGTAAACTCAATTATTTGAAAGAAATTAAGTAAGTTGGTCTCCTGCAATCACAAACTTCAATATGCATTATCTTTAAGAAAAATGAACTCATAATTATCATTTGTTTTTTGTAGTCAAAACCTAATCATATGGGCTTAAAAACAGAGAAGATAATGAATTCAGTGACTTGTTAAAGACAAAAACTCTAACTAAATATCTTTGTCATCTCTCTAATAGTTTAAGCTTTTGAATGAAGTAGTTCAACATTGTACAACAACAACAAAAGACTAAGCTTTGTTGCCTAAAATTTATGGTAAGCTTCATGAATACTTTTTTCCACTCTGTTCAGTGCATTGCTAAATGTACTAGACGGCTCAAAGCAACTAGATCCTTAGCGATCAAAGTACGCCATGTTTATTTTTTTGACCCTCAATCTTTTTGCTTTTTTTACTGATCTTGCATAATTCTAATGAAGAAGAGCCTCTTTAGGTCTAAGCAAAACATGTCACTTCCATTTTAGTTTGACATTCTTTTAATTTATTGTCAATCTAAGCCACCTTCTGTTGGCGTGTATTCTCATTTCTTATGTTATCCACTTTAGTATGACCACACATTCATCCTATCATCCCAGTTCTGGTAAGTTCATCTACCATAAAGCATAGAGTATCATCTTAAGGACGTGTTTGTCATTTAACTCCAATGCTCAATACCATAAAGCATAGCAGGTCTGATAACTGTTCTGTAGAACCGACCTATTAAACTTATGAGGGATATATGGTCAGCTATCTATTGATATGCTTCGTCAATTTCAAATTGAAGGTCTTATTATTGTGACTCTTTTCAAAGTGGTGCCCACATTTCTAAAATGAAATTTTTTATACCTTTTGTGGAATACTAAGTATACTGCTCCGATCACAGCCCACTTATCTACTATACATAGCATAAAAGAAACTTGTTATCCACCTTGGCTCCAGTGTTTCTTTGAATTTCATATATTTTCAGTTCTCACCTGAATAATCATGTTAGCTGAAATTAAAACATCAAACTTGAGATGCATGGTGTAAGTGATGTTCAATTGAACACAGATATTTTGTTCACATGCACCAGAATCTTTATTAGAATCCTATTCGTTGTGATCTAGCATCTGTATATCACTGTCACTATCAATATTTTATAATGCTCGAACAAAATCTTCTTGGCCAGGGATGCGATATTGCTGAAGGTGATGTGGTTTTGAAATCTGGAGAACGTTTAGGACCTGCAGAGATTGGCCTACTTGCCACTGTGGGTGTATTGACAGTGAAGGTATTCTTCTTCATCAACTTTTTATCCATGTACATATGTGACTTTTTCGCCCCCTGTATCCCTGTTTGATCCTCAAACTCCCTTTGTTTCATGCTGAAGCAATTTATTACTGTTTTATAATGGTAATAAATAGGTATATCCTACCCCGACAATTGCTGTGCTTTCAACGGGTGATGAACTTGTTGAGCCAACCAATGGGACTTTAAATCGTGGTCAGGTACTGAAATTATTTTGGTAATTGTTTATCTCACTGAGATTGCTTGCCTATGGCTCAATACAAGTTCCTGTTTAATTGCTAAGCAAGACTGAAATACGACGAGCAAGCATTTAGAATGTTAGCTGAGTAAACACACAATCCTAAAATACTGGAAGTAGAAACTTTAAGGTCTTCTGGAGCATTGGTCAAAGGCTGGGTTTAAGATATATTTACACTTGATATTTCTTTTTTCTGATTCCATTCTTCTTTGCTTTTGTTTTCTTTCGAGGCGTGGGTGAAAGAACGTTAGAAATTGTGTCCTCAGGTACCTATAAGTTTGTGCTTTGAAACTAATGTCTTATGCATTGAGGTAACAGTTCAATTGACGAACCCATGTCTAGTTACTTGGATGCCCCTTTCTGATTAAGTGGATACTTTCATTATTTCTTTTCATGTTCATCTGTGTTCCTTCCAGGATTGAGATTCTTACAAATTTAAAGGTGAAAAAAAAAAAACTTGATAGGGAAGTTTGTTCTGTAGATTAGGCAAAATCATCACTAAGAATGGCATCATCATTTTTTATTTTACATTGTTCTGTAGATTAGGGACTCCAACCGTGCCATGATACTTGCTGCTGGAACACAACAGCAGTGCAAAGTTCTTGACCTTGGTATAGCTCATGATGATGAAAAAGAAATTGAGAAGATTCTGGATATAGCTTTTTCTTCTGGAATCGATATCCTTCTGACTTCTGGAGGTGTTTCCATGGGAGACAGGGATTTTGTTAAGCCTCTACTTGAAAAATGCGGAAAAGTACACTTCCATAAGGTAAACGTTTGTTAAGCCTTTACTTGAAAAAAAGGGAAGAGTACACATCCATAAGGTAAACATTTGCAATCTTCTGAGCTTCCTGGTCGGCCTCCACTGTGTGCACTCAGGTGAAGAGTTGGCGTGGAGGTCTCCACTGTCTTCCAATTTGAGTTCATGTGTAACTATTAATATTTGCTTCAGAAAATTATTTAACAGTAGAAATTTAATTAAATTATCCTTTTCCAAACGATCTTCCATTCAGGTTTGTATGAAGCCAGGAAAACCTCTTACATTTGCTGAGATACTTCCTGGGTCCACTGAAAACAAGAAAATCAATAAAATCCTTGTGTTTGGATTACCTGGGAACCCTGTGAGCTGTTTGGTTGGTTTCCATCTCTTTGTGGTCCCTGCTATTCGACATCTTTCTGGATGGACCAATCCTCGCCTTCCAAGGTTGCTGAAAGTTATGGGTTTCTCTTTCTTTCTGTCACTGTATCCCAATTTATTCTCCTTTTACACTCTTCAGTCTTCACTTTTCATATTTCATTCACAAGTTCATACTCCTATCAAGAAGCATTGTTGTCTAATTTTCAAATATGTTTTGGTAGAGTGCATGCTCGTCTTAAGCGGTCGATTAAGACCGATCCAATTCGTCCGGAATTTCATCGTGCCTTTGTCAGGTGGGAGGTCAATGATAGCTTAGAAAACTCAGGGTAAGAATTAACCCCGTGATGCTAAATTTCTTCATGTAGATTGAGGATCATTGATTACAGGTTTTTAGTACTACAAATTTATGCCATCTCAAGTATTGTTCGAGTTTGCTCTGCATTTATCTTGATGACGACATAAACATGACCATATTCTATTTACTTTTGACTTCTAGATTTGTTGCTGAGAGTACTGGCCATCAAATGAGTAGTCGGCTTCTAAGTATGAAGTCAGCAAATGCTTTCTTGGAACTTCCTGCATCAGGCAACCTAATTCCTGCTGGAAGTTTTGTGGTAGCGTGGATCATTTCTGACTTAAGTGATTTTTCTGGACATGGATTACCAACATCAGCCCAGTCAGTTAACGCAGAACAGGGATGCATGCCTCAAGAAATAAATTCTGAGTCACAAGGTTCTGAATTTAGAGTGGCTATCCTCACAGTAAGTGACACTGTTGCATTGGGCTCAGGACCTGATAGAAGGTATCTCTTACCATCGTCTTGTACCTTTATGGTACCTTTGCCTTGCTTGGTGTTGATCCTGTTTTGGATCTGTGCGGGCTATATTTCACTAATTGTGTACTTTTATTGTCTGATATTCATCCTCTTTCTTGTCTGTCTTGTCCGTGTATAGCTTTCGCGATGCCTGGCATACCCAGCTTACTGTATTTACATGTTAGAAGTGCTTTGTGTGGGGATGATGGGTGTAAAGGGATGTGCAAGAAGATGGGTGACTATTCGAGAGGTTAGAAATAAGGTGTGCCATTTTAGTAAATGAGAGGTGCATCGGGATACACCTTTCCGGATCATCATTCCCGAAAGGTCACTTCTATGATGCTAGAACAAAAGTGCAAATGGATAATACTTTATGTCAAAGTGGAACATGAAAGTACTGACCAACGTGCGACATAAATCAGCAAATTACTACTTGCATCAGTATGGTTTTTGGTATTAAACGTTTTAGGTTGGTTGGTGAATGCAAATTTTAAGTAAGTTTTGAATTGGATTAATCAATATTGATGTATTACTAGGAAATAGGAATCAATGTATAAAACCATTTACATGTTTGTATCAAAATTCTTATTAATGCTGTTACGCAATAGTTTTTTTAGTAGGTGATAGAACTAATCTGTGTTCTCTCTTTACAATGGAGGACCCATCACTTAAAGTTTCCTGTTCACGGAAATGTCTTCCAATGTCATATTAATTCGTTTACCTGTTGGAATTATGACTCATTCAACTTCAAGTTTGATAGAGACATGATTTTAATCAAATTAAATATGAGTCAAATTATCTTTAACATGTTAATTTTCCTTAAATAGTCAATTGTGTCAATAAAAAAATAAATTCTCTCTCATATATTGCTTCTCTTTGGTGATCTGATATGATGTATAATTATGTAGTGGTCCACGAGCAGTTTCTGTTGTGAATTCGTCATCAGAAAAACTAGGAGGGGCAAGTGTGGTTGCGACTGCTGTTGTTCCAGACGAGGTGCTGAAAATCAAGGAATACTTAAACAGGTGGAGTGACGTTGACAAAATGGATCTCATCCTTACCCTTGGTAAGTTACTAAATTCTATAATCTATCCTTTTTGTTGAGGTATGCAGGGAAACCGTTTACTCATTACGTTTCAAACTTTCATCATCTTTTGTTCCCCAAATTACTTATTTTGGGATCAAGATATTATGCATGTTTGTGTAAGCTTAAACAATTTTCTTATAATTTTGTTTACCAGTAAATAAGTAGGTTTTGAAATATATTTCTTTTTTGAAAAATAAGTTCCTTATTTTATGTAACTCTTACCTTACCATCAAAATAATTAGTTTTTTACTTATAAGAAAAAAGTAGCATATCCAAACACGTTTGGGAGCAAAAAGTTACTTAAAGTAAAGTAACTAAACTTTTAAGTGTAGCTTTTAAGTAATTTTCTAACTTATAAGAAAAAAAATAGCTTATCCAAAGATGTTTGGGACCAAGATGTTACTTAAAAGTATAAGTAACCCCAAGTTTGGCCAAACATACTCTTCCATGCTTGAGTTTAGGGCTTGGGCCTTGAGGGGTGCACCTAGAATATATATATTTGTATTCGACTTTTTTTTCATCAGTAAAGAATCAAATCAATTAGGTGGCACTGGCTTTTCCCCAAGGGATGTCACCCCAGAAGCTACAAAGGAGGTGATTCATAAGGAAACACCTGGTCTTCTGCATGTTATGATGCAAGAGAGTCTGAAGGTACTGGAGTTTACCCTGTGGTTTCCGTAAATTGATTTATTCTGTTTTGTTAAACATTAAAATGTATATTTACGACATGTTTCTTGGTAATTGAATGCCTTTGCCACGATTTACATTTTTATTTTCTCGGGTGAAACCTGAAACTTAGGACGTGCCATTGGGTTTTCTTTGCTTTGCCCATTTTTTTCTTGGAGTGGGCTAGGCCTGTTTGAATGTCAAGAACTGTAGGTATTGAGAGTTTTAAGCATGGGTTTTGCCATGAAAAGAAATAGGATTTTTTATGTTCGAACCCAACTGCTGTCTCCTTTGGAAGAAAAGATTTGTTGAGACAAAACCTTAATTAGATGAATTTATGAAATTTTGCAGTTATATGAGTTTAGACTAGCAGAAACAAGATAATGAACGCGGGGAACTCTTGTAAACTTGAGGAGTAATCACGGAACTAACTTTCCAAGTTGTATTTAGATACAAATTCATTTTTTCTTGCATTTTAGGTCTATGTAGACCTTCTACTTTATAGTTCAACATTTTCGGTGTTGCCATGCAGAAAGCTTGGCACCTTTTTGAGGTACTAATTATTGTGAGTACCCGTAACAGGTAACACAATTTGCAATGCTCTCCCGCTCTGCAGCTGGAATAAGAGGATCGACACTGGTAAGATATTATTTGTAGATCCCCTTTTATTGTACTTCATAAAATATATCTCCAGGGATGTACCATGACCCCAATTACACGTTCCAAGCTCAATTTGTAATGAATATTGGAAATTTTGTGGAATAAATGCGAGTTTGATGACAAGATGACCCTTTCTTTACACATCCACATACATAGCCAGACATGAAGGGGGTTAAATACACTGGTCACTAAACTTTTTTGAATGGAATTTTAAGTTGGTCTTTGGACTTAAAATTTTGTTACGATTAGGTCACTCCGACCTTATTGAGTCCAACTAATGCAAAAAGTGTTGTGGTAGTCTAGTTATTTTGCCTACTAGACTGCAATGTCAACGTTTCCATTAGTCAAACTAATGGATATAGACAGAACGTCAATTCGGTAAAAGATTATGTAAAAGGTTATGTATCCTAGACAGAATTACTAAATTGTAATAACATTTAAGTTCAGTGACCCAATTGTGACTAAGTTTAAGTTCATAACTTGGAACCAATGAAGTTAAGTGACCGCTTGAAATTTTGCTAGAAATTCAATGAGCAATAGTATTTTTAACTTTACACAAAGGTGTACAATCTGTCCATCTTTAACCTTATCCACTGTAGATTGCCTTAATTGGTCGTCAAAGGATTTTATTATTTCTTTCTTTCATACATTTTTTGAAGATGTGGTATACATGTTTCTGATTGCACTACATGTTCAGATAATTAACATGCCGGGGAATCCCAATGCTGTTGCTGAATGCATGGAGGCTTTGCTGCCTGCTCTTAAGCACGCATTGAAGCAAATTCGGGGCGACAAGAGAGAAAAACATCCTCGTCATGTTCCTCATGCAGATGCTACTCCAGTTGATACCTGGGAACACAGTTACAAGTCGGCTTCTGGCGTTGGCCAAGAACATGGTTGTTCTTGTTCACATTGATGGCATCTTGGTATATCAGGGTCATGCAGTGTCAACATGTATTTTACTGTGGATGTTGGCATTGAACAAATTTTCCATGAAATGACGAAAAATTACAAAAAAACACCTTACATTTTACATTCTAAAGCTCGTGTTCGTAAGAACTTGAATAGAATTTGCAAGAATGACAAACAAGGTATGCCTTGTTTAAATTCATATGAGCTGTGTTGTATATTTTGCTATAATTGTTCATGATGCTGATTTGCAGGGTATAGTAAAAGGGGTATATGGCTTGACAATTCGACTGGTTAAATAGCTCATTGAAGACTTGGACCATAGAATAGAGAAAATAAAATAATTGCTTTAATTATTGTTAAGGATGACTTTAAAATTTTAGAAAATTAAGGCTGAACTCCTTGACCTTTTACATGGTGTAACCATGATGGTGTGGTTATGGATCTTCAATTTTGTTTAAATCTATTAGTTTTTGAACCAAAATTGTCAGGACTGATGATATAATCAAATGCGATTATCACGTGACTTGAAGTTGAAGGGCGAAATTCTCAAATCATTTAAAATTTTCTTCAATTCAATTGAAAGTTGCGTACGATTTTATCGTCTATGTTTACGATTTTGATCAAATGGGAACCCAAATTCACGCGTTTAAGTAGAGGCCATAAGATTTATCACCACATTACACGAAAGTTTAGGGAACTCAGTCCTAATTTTGCCTTTAAAATAAGTCACTATTAATTTATAAATTTGACAAAAAAAAAAAAAAAAAA